>JADLZN010000167.1:0-246087 GCA_018155175.1 Sinocyclocheilus anophthalmus
TTTTTGCTCAATTTTGCCAACAAAATATTACCTATTAAAGCAACAATAGAGCTGTTGTGCATCTCCAAGCAACACACAAATTCTGAACGAATCTGCGCTTTGAATGAATCGGGTGAACCAATGACCCATTCATGTCTCCTTTTAAAAAGGGAATGCTTTGACTACGCTGCCTCTCTCTTCATCAGTCTACCCGCGTGGATTGAGCCTGTACCTCGAACCATGGTCGGCACCCGCCCTTCGTCTTTGCACTCCCTCTAGCAAGCTCGCCTTTCTATCACCTTGCCCAAGGTCACCTCTTGCTCACGTTATTATAATTTTCCTTTACAACTTCCTACCCAAAAAGTAGTGGAGGGAAAAGAATTAGCTCTTAATCTTCCAGTTCGGTCGGCTTTCACGAAACTCAATCATTACTCAATATGATAGCTCTATTTTCTGCATATTGAATGCATTTAGAAAAGTTAACGACTATGTTGTCCCACTGTACCAACATGTATTCGGTACCAATACCAGTGGAAATTCACGGTTCTCGGTACCAATTTCGGTAGCAAAGCAAAACACAAAACCATGCTAATTAAAAAATGTGACTGCTTTAATTTAATCCAAAATGTGTACATATTTAATTTTAAAGGGTTTTAAAAACCTTCTAGAGTTATTCAGCCAAGCATAACAACTAAGTTAGCTAAAAAAAAAAAAAAAAAAAGCCCAGAACTTCTTTTCTGACTGATATGACACAAACAACGTTAACCATTTGTACATTCTCTAACACACATATTTTAGATTCACAATTCATTTAAAAGTCCCTGGTGTGTAAAAATAGTAAATACCATCATGTCCTCCTTTTTTTTTACCCTATAAAAGTTTATATATGTAGCGACTTAGCTCATGGGAAATATGAATATTTAACCATAACTAGTTATGATTAACTATTCATATTTTAGATCCACTGTAGATATTTAGCTGACCACTCAGGGTCAACTGTCTTGTCAATTCTAAGAACGTTAATTTCCTGGTTAAGGGAAATAACTTTCTTACTGTACAATTCTATAAGTTTGTAACGTAAATCTGCATGATTATTGACTCCGGTTATCAGTAAACAATGAACACGTCAAGTGTAATACAAGTAAGGTTTTATTAACTACAAAAACACTTCCACTATGGCTATACAGCGAACAATAAAAACACAACCAAACAAGACAGAAAACCAAGTATTAGGGCCGGTCTAACATACACACACACATACATACACACGCATACAGTTGGTATAGTAAAGGGTTAAAGTTTAGCACTAAAGATAGAGACATAAGGAATGACATTTATGGCACCATTTTGCATATTCAGCAGATCTAAAACCTGAGGGAAAACGTCAGATTCTTAGCTCAAACACACCTTGTAAAAAGGTGTAACTGATACTTAATGCATCAATTAAATCGACTAAGTTTGATACTTGCACGTCTGTATGAACAAAAATTCCTGATGCGATCTTAACGGCCCCAAGATCTTGCTGGAGTTGGTTGATGAGAAAGAACCAGTTGGAGTCAGAGAATCTTGGTGAAATGGAAACGTCGAGGCCGAAGCCTGGCACGAGCTCAGGGTTTCCGGGTGCGTTTTTCTCACATCCTCTCAGAATTAAAACAAACCACCCACCCCCCCCCACCGACTGGGGCGGGTCCCTGTAGCCGGGCCTTTAAGGTCGGAGAAGATCTCCGCTTTTCAAGATGGGCTTGTCCAATGAGAGGGATGGAAATTTCCTAGCGGGAGGTGGCTATTGCTGGAGGGTTTACGACTCTTTGTTCTCTAAGCATGGTAATTTGAAAATGGACTTAAATCGAAATTATTAACGATTCTCAGTGCCCTAATATATATTGCCTATGTACCACTATATAATATACACGCTTGTTTCGATCGTAAGAAGGCAAATTCATAGATACTAAATAAGGTAAGATTACATATAGTGAAAAGGGATGATCAGGAATGGGTCCCCTCACAAGCATACTAAAATAGTCTAAGAATATCAAAGACAAAATACACAATGACAATAATATACTCAATGGCCTGAAGAAATATGTGTGTTCATTCAAATAACGGTTTTTCTATGAATTAACTAGAACACAGTCATTTCTACTCTGCTTTTCCTTGGAACATGCAGGGATTTTCCCTGCTTTGCATACTTTTGGCCAATAAACCCAGTGCTATCAGCGTTGGTTGCCATGCAACAAAGAAGCCTGTTCGACGTCCTGGGGTGTTTAGCCGCATATCCGGGGGGAAGGGTCCATGGGTCCTCATATGGCTTGTTAACTGAGGTTACAGAGTATTTGTCATATAAAAAGAGAATATATAGTGTGTTGGATTGGTCCAGACGCTACAGGAGCATTAAATAGAAGTACTCTGCCAGTACTGACAAACAGCTGACAGCGCTTGTTGTTTGTCATTTCTCCGATCACAAATGCAGACATGGTTTTATGTTTACGCGGCGTGATGCAATGCGTAAAAACACAGTATAAGTTATTATTATCAGTAATTATGTCTCCACTGGATGCAACAAATGCCTCGTTATAATGGGTTTTAATGTTTTTGTCTCGTCGCTCCGGAACAGGGCATCACAGTATGGTAAGGGGCGTAACTTTTCCTTCACACGCTTGAGGTATTCGGCCAATCACAACGCACTGGATAGCTGGCCAATCAGAGCACACCTTGCTTTTCAGACTGATGAGCTTTGTAAAAATCGACACGTTTCAGAAAGGCGGGGCATAGAGGAGAAACAATAATGTACAGTATGTGGAAAAAAATGTTTTTTTTTTTACCTTAAACCGCATAAACACATAAAATCATTACACCAAATACACAAAATAATTTCTTTTTTAGCAACATCATTTGACCCCTTTAATGTTTAAGCATATAATGATATTCTAGGGGATTGTGTGCTTCTAATTTTATAGCAATAGTTTGGACATGACCCTTTTCTATTCTAACATGACAATGCCTCTGTGTATAAGGCAAGGTTCAAAAAGAAATGATTGATTCAGTCATTGTGGAAGAACTTGACTGGTCTGCAGAATCCCAGCCGAACGCCTCTGGTGTGACTTTAAATGCAGACTTTGAGCCAAAAACTCATCATCAAACACCAATGACTTGTACATATGAGTATAGTCATTTTAGACACTTCCAAAACTGTTGCAGCAGAGATGGAAATACAATTTTTAAATAAATAAATTAGGTTTCCATCTTTGTTGCCACAGTTTTAGAAGCATCTTTTTCTGTTCTAAAGAAGGGGGTGTACCAATACTTTCGTCCATATAGTGTATGTATAAGTCATTGGTGTTTGCACCCAATCCCTAGACTATAAATTTGATTGCTTAAACATTACAGGGTTAGTTAACCCAGAAAATGAAAATTAGCTCAATGAATTACTCACCCAAGGCATCCAGGTGTATATGATTTCTTCTTTAGCCGAATCCAGCAGAATTACCTAAAAATGTCTTGAGCCTTCAGCTGGAAGTGAAATAAAACGCATGCATCCATAGTAAAAAGTGCCTCACACGGCTGCGAGGGGTGATCAAAAGCCTCCTCTAGAGAATCAATGCGTTTTTGTAAGAAAAAATATCCATATTCAAAACTTAATAATCACTTTAATCTAGCCCCCCCCTTTTTTTTTTTTATTTTTGCGCTCACTGTTGTACACGGGAGCAGCTTCGGGTGGATGACGTAGGACGTCGGCGTTGCGACATGTAGAGGTTTGATTGGGATGCAGGGTCCGGAATCCGTGTATCATTCGATCATTCGTTTTTTGATTTAATATTGAAAGTAGAAAAATTAGAAAAAGGCTCCTTTTTCGTTTTTTCTTTTTTTTTTCTCCAAAAAACGAAAAACAAGAATTCAGCTTAAATTTTAGTTTTTCGTTCATGGGTGGGAAAATGAATAAACAGCTTGAATATTAGTTTTCTACATGTGGGCGGGAATTAAACGACCCTTTCTGGTGATTGGTCAGCCGAAGATCAAACCGTGCCGTCATCAGTTCTTCTGCAGTATCACACAGCAGAATAATAGTCCTCCGCTGCTGCAGTTGTACGGATTCTTAAACTGTTTTATTGCAACTACATTTAATCTTTTTTTTTGTCAAACAAACTGGCTTATGAATAGTTCGACACAACTCGTACCGGGGCAGAGTAGACAGGTCTTTCTTCTGTGTAGACAAGCGTTTCTTAAAGTGATAGGGGGTCCGAGAAATGATTTGCTATAGCCTAAAGTATTTTCAGACTGTAAAGTCGTTTTTTTTTTTATCATGATACATATGCCTACTGTGATTTATTCCAAAGTGAATTATGATGCATTTAACGCTTATATGAAGCCTTTTAAAAGACGAGTATTCCCTGTGGTTGATGTTTGTGGCATGCGCCAGAAAGATGCTCAAGGAGACCGAGACGCGCTAAAACAGCGCATTCTGTTGTTCTCTTTATTTTTCAAAGGCATGATATTTTGTAGTTATTCTGAACGTAACGTTACACAATTAAAAATATACATTTTACCATACGATTATAAATGACAGAGTATTAAGTTATTTTTATATAAAATCCAAGTGAACATCAATCAGTAATCAATATTAATTTAAACTGCTTTAAATATGACTGCTGCTTATTTCCTGTGCACTTCAATACTGGTCTGCGCTTGACTGTAGTCGCGTCTGTCTGCTTATTGAGTTTATTTAACCCATCGCAATTTATTGGAACTGTGTGAACTAGAGTGAATATTCACCTTAATGTTGTTCTAAAGGCTTATTACTTAATAACACAAAAATGTCCTGCTCGCACTTGCCATTTTAATGGCAGAGAATGGTGACTTTATTTATTTATTTAATTCCTTTTTTTAAGCGTATGCATATCTGTCGTAAAATAATCCTATGCATCTCGTGGCATATATTCCAAGCATTCTGAAGGTATACTGAGGGTTTGGTGAGAAACAAACTGAAATTGCAAGTTATTATATTTTATGAAAATCTTGCGTTGCAGTGCGAGTGCGCAGCAGCTCACGACGCGCACAAGTGCATATCCTTTTGTGATATCAATTATAATCAATTTTACACAATACTACATTATATAACTCTAACAGTAGGCTATTTAATATCTGCTGTTCTCCGGTTGTCAGTCAGAATGGCAGTTCTTGCGTGAACATAGGCCTATATATACCCAAGCCAATTTATTATTCTTTCCTTTTTGTCTTAGTGTTTAAAATATTTATTTTGAAACTAATTAATTAATTACTTAAACAGACTTACTGGGTGAGCAGGGTAGGCTAAGACAGCTGTCATATCATACCCTGCCATGCCCAGCTGATGCAAAGAATAGAATTTATATCGACACAGAAGAAAGTCCTGCCTAGACTCTGCCCAGGTATGAGTTGTGTCGAGCTATTCATTAGCCTGTTTTTTTGATGAAAAAAGACTAGTTGCAATAAATGCGTTAAGAATCCATACAACTGCAGCAGTGGAGGACTATTATTCTGCTGCGTGATACTGCAGAGGAACTGATGATGGCACGGTTTGATCTTCGGCTGACCAATCAGCAGAAAGGGGCGTTTAATTCCCGCCCACGTGTAGAAATCGAATATTCAAGCTGTTTATTAATTTTTCCACCAAAGAACGAAAAACGAAAATTTAAGCTGAATTCTCGTTTTTCGTGTTTTGGAAAAAAACGAAAATACGAAAAAGGAGCCGTTTTCTAATTTTTTTACTTTCAATATGAAATAAAAAAACTAATGATCGAAAGATACACGGATGGTCCGGCATTTCCTGAATGAATCAGTCATTTTAATGAATCGAATGAATGAATGAATGACTCAATGACTTAGGCTACTCATTAAGACATGACGAGACAGTCTTTGTTTCCTATTTAGAGTATCATTTCATTAAAAAAATTATATTTACATATTGATAAAAAATGTCAAACCGATGTCAAAAAATTTTAAAAATCCACATTAATTAAAAACCAATTAAAGGGACATTTCTTTCTCAAGCTACTTTTTGTAATATTTATTTCATGGTTTTCTCATGTAACAATAATGGGATTTTAAATGATCTTTTGTGGGTAATTTCTCAGCCAGATATGATGTGTGATTATGTGATTAATTCGATTAATTAATCGCCATATGTCATTAATTAGATTAAACATTTAAATCGATTGACAGCCTATGGGGGTGGCAATCTTTAGTCACCTCACGATCCGATTCCGATTCTGAGTCACTATCTCGCTTCCAGAAGATTCTTTATCTACTCCCCCCCCCCCCCCCCCCCCCCCCATAATTAATTTAGTTTACCGACTACTTGAGAATCTTTAAATCCTTACATAATTAATTATACTTTTTAAAATTAATTACAAATTGAAAGTTTTTTTTTTTTTTATTAAAACAGTTGTATGTTAAGAATTTTAAACTAATGTAACTTCAAAACATACAAGCAAGTAGCAAATAATAAAGAGGAGCATAGAAACATATTACAAACAACAAACAAAGAGTGCTTTCAGTATTTAAGATTATCTGAACGTTTTCCGTTCAAGAACTGTGAGTGATTTTTCTTCATCTTTACTGTTGTTTTTTACTATGACATCATAGACAGCGGGAGATCTATTAAGCTGCATTCACGCACGGATCTCTTTTGAAATATAAGTAATGTGGTTTGTCCTGTCCGTTTAATCCCTTAAAACATAACTGGCTGTGTTAACATTAATTTTGCTTTATAAAACCATTTTGAGACGCAAGTGCATTAAACCACTTACACGGAGTCGCACACAGACGCATTTGAAATTGAAAGCAGCCTTCTGTTAGTGAGGTTCATATTTTAAATATATAAGTCCACTGCATTCCAAACCACATAAATGATGACTTCGTAGAGCACTTGTAAGGAAAATACAGACGGGCAAGACCGCACACTTCAAGTGTAAAATCAAACAAAATGCTCGTCTCTCACAGCGCATCCTGTGCAATGAAGCCCACGAATGTCCTTGTAATTCGCTTCAACCTTTCCGAACTTTATGAAAGATTATTTTACGGAAGGTTCGAGTGGTGTGTGTGTGTGTGTGTGAGGAATTGGAAGCAAGTAGAATACGGGTGTTTCTAAAGCAAACTCAGCGTCATACTGAGCTTAGTTTTCTGGTTAAAAACTAAGCTCAGAATCGATTCTGAAATTCTCCGAATCGATCCAGAATCGTTGGAGAGAGAATCGAGATGGATCGATTTTTTTCTCCCACCCCTACAAATATATATGTATTAGTGATGCACTGACATTTTGGAAACCACATATATTCGGCTGAAAAATGACCCTAACCCTAACGAACAAATCAATCACTATAATTCACAGTCTAAAAGCTTTAGTCTGTAATTACAGAACAGTGCTGAGAGAGATCTCCTCTACCTTTATCACTCACGCTGCTCTCCTTAGACAAGCATGTTTTTTTGTTATTCTACAACAACACTAGGCATGTTTATTTGCACTACTTTTCACAATGAATCCAGTCCAATTTCAGATTCTCAAGTCCTGTTTATATTCACATATTTATTTAAATTAAGTGCTCTGAACAAAAAAAACTGTAATATTTAACCACTTTTACTGATCATGCCATAAAATTCTAAATAAACATGTACACTTTAAAAATGATTTTTTGAAGTTGTAAATAAAACAGATTATTAGAGTATACATTTTACAAGAAAGTATTATTTCAGTCTTTCTACTTCAAATTTCACATTTACTTACGCGTGAATGGCCATTTCTTTGTAACTGTTTGTGAAATATACTAGTGAAAATTGCTTTAATGTAAATCCTATATCCTTTTTTTTGTCAGTGTATAAAATGTGCATGTAAATGCATGCATCACAGCATTAAGGTATTTTTGAATCCAGTTAAGAAAATAGATTCAAGCATTTGCATGTTTGTTTATTTATTTATTTATTTATTTATTTTCGAAAAGTGTGAGCTACTTTCTAAGGCAGCATCATAACCAATAGGGATGTCAAAAGTATTACTTTGGTACCAAATCAATACTGCAATAAAATGCAACAATACCAGTCTTTCTCCATTATCGTTAGCGCTTATTCAGTTCACTGCCAAATATCTGTCTGTCTGACATGCATACTTTATTTACACGTGAACACGCTAAAGCCATTATATCCGGTTTTCTCAAATTTAAGCCCCGTTTAACTGAAAACTGTGCAAGGTATTGTTGCATGAAATTTGCCTGATAGTTTTAACATAATAATTTTGATGAAAGTGATCTTATTAGGCCAAACACAGTTTGTGGTGGCGGTAAACTGAGATTACAGTAAGATGGAGTGTGTTGGTTTATTGAGCCAGAGCTCAGCCCGATGTCTACGGGACAGAGTTGGCTGGCCAAGGCTTTTCTTGGCACTCTTGACTTGATCTCTGGCCCAAAGCTCGTATCAGATTTAAACACAACCAGATGTTTACATATGCACTCAACCTGTACAATTCACACGTGTATGCCAAAAATCTGAATCCCTCATTTGATTTGAACAGAAACTCTTTTTGTTATTGTTACTAGCTCCATCTTGTCATTCTGTGATTGCTCTGTGCTGATATCCTCACTTTACTGTTGAAATTGTACCTTTTGTGTTTGAGTTTAGGATACGAGAAGCACAGATTTAGGAACATTAAGTTTATATAAAGAATGACCAAAAATGCATATTTTCAAATGTGCCTATAGGACTTCATGTTATGATTAAGGGGTCATATTGCTCTAAAAAGAACATTATTTTGTTATTGGTGTAAGGAAATGTGTTCATAGCAGTGTACGGTTCAAAAACACATGTTATTTTCCACATACTTGGGGGGCCTCATTCATGAAAAATTTGTAAATATAGGAGTAAATTCGGAGTAATTTGCGCGTAAAACAGACCTTCCCGGAAAACTCTCCTCAGGATTCACAAACGCTTCGTACACATCAGATTTGATAGTTAAACATGCGTATGTTAATGAATTCCAATCATTCGTAAAATAGGGGCGCTCATGCACGCTCATTCACAATTAGCATAATCCCCGCCTATGAATTACAGCTACATAAATTGTGTGTCCAGGAAAGCAGTGGAATATTCTTGTCTACTTTCTCAGTTTGGCTCCAGTATATTGCACCAGCCTAAAAAACGCTAATAGACCCATAATCCGAACATAAATCTTCAATAACCTGTGTCCACAAAGCGTTTTTAGCAGCTGAAAACTGTCAGGCGCTTTTCGTAAAACGCCAGCTGGTGGTGCTGGAGGATGTTTGGTGGCACAGGCGGTTTTCTAGCTAGAGCCTGAGAGACGCGTGGTTGCTATGAATTTGGAAATATAACCCGCAAGTAACATATTACTAGTATTCCGTCATAAAATAACTTAAAAGATATTACTGAATATAAAAATATCAGTAACAGCAATATGAACGTCTCTATTGTTGTTCATGAGGAAGATGTTGTTTATGACAAGTAGATGATTGGTCTTGTAGTATTTTCTCCGCCCTTCCTCCATTGATTGACTGCTGGGTAAAAAGTGACAGTGGACAAGCATCAACTCGCCAGAAAGAAAACAACCCGGGGCAAATGAAACTGTAAAATATTATGATGGCAGTGCACAATCAAAATTCCGTGTCATCCGTTTGCCAAAACGAACACATGTTTTACTCACAGCATTTTACACGTGTAGGGAGGCAGGGTGTAAATTTCTTTCGTACAACTAAACAAAACAAAATTTTGAAAATACGAACACGTTCTGAATTCCTAAAATGTACATCAGAATGGCATTTACAACGAACCGATTTTTATCCTACAAAACATATTCGTTTCTCTGCTCGTGTGTTTTCATGAATGAGGGCCAAAGTACATTATTGTTGCTTCTCTCTATGCATCCGCCTTTCTGAAACATTCATTTTGGGGGTCTACAACAATCACCAGTTTTGACAGAGCTCATCGGTCTGAAAAGTGAGGTTTGCTGTGATTGGCCAGCTATTCAGTGTGTTGTGTTTGGCCGAATACCTCAAGCGTGTGCCGGAAATGTTACACCCCTCACCATACTGTGATGATGCCGTGTCCGGCCAGAGCGACGAGACAAAACCAATAAAACCTATTATAAATTAGGCATTTGTTGCATCTAGTGGGGACCTAATTACTGATTATAATGACTTATACTTTCTTTTTACACATTGCGTTGCATCGCACAGCATAAACATAAAACCATGTCTGCATTTGTGTTCGGAGAAATTACAAACAACAAGTGCCACTCTACACTGCAACTGCCTCAACCCTAAAACTTGTCTCCGCGTTTGAATCATCCGTGGCAAAATTCGTTAAGATATAAAAAATGTACTTACATCCTGTGGACGAGAACCAGTAGGGGGTTAGGCGTTGTAATTTCTTACTCTATATACTCTAAAATTAATACCAGGATCGGGAAACAGTCCTCGTCTTCCGTAAAATGCGTTTCACACATCTGAATATTTGGTTTGAACGGTTCTGGAACAGTGTTGTAAATACAACTTACCACTGATTTCTAGTCTGTCCTCTTTTGGAAGACCTTTCATTCACAGAACGAAACCCAACGTCACAACACTCGCGGGGCCGCCCCTGTGATTTGGACGGGGGGGGGGACTCAGGGTGCCCACGCCGGGTTAGAGGGGAGCTCGGGGGGGGGGGGGGGGGGGGGGGGGGGGGGGGGGGGGGTGGCCATAACACCGTGTGATGGAGGGGAAGGGGCCGGCTTGAGTGAGGCCAGAGAGGCGGGTGGGCTTGGAAATGCGGCGGCGCGGGGCGCGGGTGGCGCGGCTGGCGGATTCGACGAGACGCGTCCGCCATGCCTTTCACTTGGCAGCAAACCTCATAGTGGAGGCCGACGCCCGGCTGGGATTCTACTCCTTCCGCTTCATCCATCAGTGAAAGCCGGTCCGGCGAGCCACGTCGTCGGAAGTTAATGTATTTCCTCAGGTGCGGGGAAACCCATCACGGTGATTCAGCTCTAATTCTGACGAAGGCGGATATCGTACCACTTTTTTGAAGCCCAACAAAGTAGTTTTTCCGCTTTCACACTTGAAACAACAACGACAGCGCCTTCACCCACGACATGGTGGCGTCGGCACAACAATACTACACGATAATCAAAGTTATCCTGCTTTTTCTCTTTGCGGAACATTTGAGCAGCGTTCTGCAAATCTTTCCAATCATCGTGACGTAGAACATTGGTTGGGGGTGTGGGGGGGGCGTGTTCGACGAGCCCGTTCTAGGTGGATGGGGGGGGGTGTGGTTGACCCCTCTCTCTTGCTTAACTTTTTAAAGCATATCTCTTTATATCTCTTTGGATTTGAGACTTTAGGTCTTTGCAACTTTACAGATCTTCTTTTACGGCGCCCAATATCTTGAACACTGCCAAAGAGAAATTAAAAATTGCTTATACATAAAATTTATTTTTCAGGTGCATATCTGAACTGCATAACAATTCTTACAGTAATAATTGTAGAAACACCCCATTTAAGAGCCACTAAATCCCTACCAGCAGTCAACCTTCATAACATAGATGATAATTATTGAAGAAGTGACTCAGAGACGTAAGTTAATTTTGGGGGGGACAGAGGGGTTCATGTCTAGGGTTTGTGAAGGGTGCCTTCTTTCTTGCTAAAAAATCCAATTCCTTCGGTATCTCGTCTCCGTCTCCTTTCTCGTCTCCGTTCACTACACAAAAGCCAACAGGAATCAAGAAATAATTACCGAGCATGTCTTTGACCCCTTAAATTAACAAAAATAAACAATTTCTACTATCGGCGAAATCCACCAACACTGAACGCAACACGTTGCATTTCTGACATCCATAGAAAAAATACAAAAAAAAAAAAAGGCAAATCTCACAGTCAATCGAGCCGGCCCACCAAAGTGCCAACTTGTAATGTTTTTAGAAGTTGGGGAATTGCCTGGTTGATGCATCTGATGATTTTATTTTGACCATGTCAGGTTTACTGGATTGAGATCATTGCAGATTGATTTAAATGTGGAAATAGATGTAATGGGGAGAAAAAACTAATTTAGATTGATTGATGATATCGATAATTTTACCATAATTAATATTTACTGATGATTGATTGATTGATTGTATTACACTTTTTTGTCAGCATTTGTCCCATCTCATTAACAAGTTTTCGATTTGTTTGAAAACTATGGAAGCTTGGTTTGATTGTAAAAAAAGTAATTGTCCGAAGGAGGGACCTATTAAAAATCACGGGACAATTGGACAGTAAAAAAAACTTAATTGAATTTCCCCTGCAGTTTTTTCTATGCGATTTGTCAATAGTTTCTTTTATGTTTTTCCTTCCGGTCGACAAATTCGGGAAGGTCTGCGAGATAGAAATTTCCGAATTGGTAAAATATATTCATTTGCATTTGCCACTCTTGAATTTTTTTATTCCAGGGAGGGAAAGAGAAAAACCAGAATGTGAGAAGGATAACGAAGAAATTAAGAACTACGAATTTTGAGAAATTTAATTTATAAGTAATTACATTACATTCTGGACACTTTATTTCTTTTTTATTCCACTTAATTGTACAAAAAGTAGACATAAAATATTACTTTTGAAAAATCCTTGAAATAAGGTATTTATATCCTCAAAATGGAACGTGAGGGAAAGGGTTGCTACACAAAGGTAACATGACTGTAAATCAATAAAAAGAAGCAGCACACAAACCTAATGATGGTGAAACGCCCCCTAGAACTGCTCATTTTGTGTTCTATATGACCCACTACAGCACGGCCCTCAAAAATACAGATGTCTATGGATAGCATAGGGGCTTTTTTATGTCATGTCACCGACAGATTAATTAAACGGACCTCTGTCAGAGAAATTGGACAGTCGTGTTTGTGTTTTGTTGTTTTGTGTAGGGCTGCGGAGCAGCAAATAGTGGGTTCGGAATGGACTGAAAAGGCCTCAAAGGGTGTGGCTTTTAAAAATAACATGCCTGCCAAAAGGGTGGCGTGCGGGTTGAAAAAAAATAAAAAGTGCATTAGAATCTTGCTCGTCTGTCTAATCCCTGGTGAAACCGGGCGGGGGGCCAGGGGTTTCCTGTAGGGGAGAACTGCTGGGAGAAAGGCGGTCACATCCTTCGGGGCCCCCCAAAAACCTCAAAAATTCCTCAGCCCACCTTCCCCATCTCCTCCTCCTTTTATTCCCCCTTTTCTCCCTCATGTCATAAATGCGAGGGGAATAAGACAAACTCCCGAGGTCAGTGAATTTGTACATTCCTTTTTCCCGCTGTCCTTGTTGTCTGTCCCTAATTATTCAATTCTGTTCACCTGTGTTTCCTCCCGTAAATCCCTCCCAGTCTCCCCCCCCCCTTATCCTGTGTATTTAGCCCCAGTCTGTGTTTGTCGGGTCTACCAGTTGTGAACGTGTGTCATCTTCCCTTCCTGGTGTGAATTTACCCCTGTTTGGATTTAATAAATTAGTAAAGCTTAACAATAATTGTGTGCATTTGCCGTAATAAGTCCCCCCGAAAAAATGCGATAGCGAAAAAAAACGCCGAGGTTTTTCCAATCGCATTAGGAAAACTTTGATTACACTCGTTCGACATGGCACATCGCGAGTAAAGAGTTGTGTTCGACTATAAGATCATCGTTGTATGACATCAAAGTACGGGGCAGAGAAAAAGCATCAAAGAGACGTGCACTAACTCATAAGCTCTTGCAGTAGCCTACTTTGCACTTGAACACCAAAATTTCACACCGACGGATTACTATAGAGGCAGGCGCTCTGCTTCCAAGTCGAGTGACGGGCGAAAGGGCCATCACGGAAAAATAAAATAATAAAACAGTAAACACCAGGTGCGCAAAGGACAATAACCTTAAAATCTTAAAATGGGAGATGTATCGGTGTGTGAAAGGGCAGAAAAGAACAATCCACCGATGAAATTTGTTGTTTTTTAGAGGTTTAACGGGTAGAAGACGAACAGTAGGTGTGCGACACAAAAAAATAGTCCTCTTGCTATGCCAACCCCACCCCACCTGTAAAAAAGATTAGGTGGGAAGTCCCCGAATTGAGGAAAATCATCAAAAAATCCACCATATCACTCCTGACTCCAGGTCTCTGTGGCTGTCCTCCCCTCCTCCGCCCTTTATTTTCTTCCTTTCTTTCCCACTCTGTCCTCGCCATTGGCTTCCCCCTCCGTCTCTGTTCGTCCCCCATCGCGTCTGATCCCCCCCCCTTTTGCTTCTCTCCCCCGTTTTTTTTCCCCCTCCTTGGCCCGTCTCTTTTTTCCTCCCGTTTCGTGATTAATTTCCAAATTTTCTTTTTATTCCCTCCCCTTTCCACCCCCCCTTCCCCCGACACTCACTCCCACTCCTCAAATGCTATCTCCCTTCTCACCACCCCATGCGCAAACCACCTTGCTTCTAAATCGTCCTTTCTCGCTCTTCACCTCGTTCTTAAAACTTCTGCCATTGTCTCCTTTTCCTCGTTCCCTTTTGTGGCCGTGCACTCCTTCCCTCCCTCTCCCCCAATTTCCCGTGTGCCGTGTGATTGTTCCCCACCTCCTTAGGGTTTTCCCTTCCCCTCCCTTTGTTGACCACCTCTTGCTTACTTGTCGGGGCCGAAAATCCCAGTAAAATTAGATCCGTCGTCACCAAAACCAGCGCTCAAAAAAAAAAAAAAAAGAAAACACCCCAGCATAACCCCAACCAAAAAAGGGGCCACCTGGACTTCTTCTGCCTACGCTGTCAACAAAGGCCCCCAAAAACACCCCGCCCAGTGTAGCGGAATCCGGTTATTCCTCCCAAGGAGAAAAAAAGGGGTTTTCCCGTTCCCCAGCCCTCTACCCCTTTCCACTCTTTCCCCTGGTCCTTGAGTAGCCTAGGCGGGAGAGAAAGTAAGCCCTCCTCACCAAGTTCCCCCAAAAACACCCGTATCTAAACAACCCCCGTACCCATTTCTGTGTTGTTCTTCTTCGGATCTTCTTCTTCTTCATCCTTTTCTTCTCTATGTTATACTTTCTTTCTGTCTTCTTTTCTTTTTTCTTAGAGTGGTCTATGGAGGTTTTCTTTCTCTCTTCTTTCTCCTCTTATTTATCTTGGTCTCTGTTCGGTTCTTTCTTGTATCCGAGTTCCTTCTGAAAATTTTCTGTGGTTGTTTTCTTTCAATCCTAATCTCTGAATCCTTCTTTGTTATATTCTTTCTTGTTATCTTCCTTTACTGTAGTCGATCTGGTGCATTCTCCGATTTTCTTGTCTGTCCTTTGTCTCTCATTTCTTCGTTCTTCTTTTTCTCTCATGAAATGTAAGAGGGGGGAGTTGGCTTTTTTCTGGTCTGTCTCCTATTCTTCGCTTCTCTTCTTCGGCTTAACTTCTCTTTCTCTCTCCCCCAGCCGTTAGGAAAAATCTTCTTTCTTTCAACTTCTTCGTTTTCGTTCTTTGGTCTGTTTGTCCTGTCTACCTCTTTTTCTGTCTGTTGTTTCCTTTGGGGTTTTTTCATTCATTTCTTCTTCTTGTCCCCTTTCTTTTCCTAGCTTCTTGTCTCTTCTTTTTCTCTTTCTCATTCTTCTTATTGGAAACAGCAGTAAGAACCCTCCTGGGTCCTTACCATGTTGCTTGTCGTCTTCTAAATCTCTCTTAGAAGCTCGTCTTCGATTACTACTCACATGGGAGGGATGTGTCTTTAAGTAAAGTTCAAATTTCTGAGATCTTTCCCTAAAAAAAAAAATCGTTCTGGGCTTCTATATCTCTCAATACTCTCTGGCGGGGGGCTAATTGTTTCCTTTTGGGTTCTCGTTCGCCTCGTCTCTTCTTTTTTGTCTTTTCTTTCTCTCTTCCTTTCTGTGAAATTCTCGTTTTCTTCTTTTTTCTGATAATTCTTCGGTCTTTTCTTCCTTCCTTCTTTCTTCGGCGTCGCGCGCGAGGACCAAAAAAGCACCTTCTGGGAGGGGCGCGCGGTATGTCAGGTCTACCGTTGGCGTAGTCGTCTGCATATCCTCTTCCTTCCCCTTCCCAGTGAGATTGTATCATTTATACACCAAACAACCGACCCGTAAAATTGCTTTGGACTTGAATAATGACAGTAATAAAAAAAGATTCAGGTTATATTTATTATAAAATGAGAGTCCAACCCCACAGTCCAGCAAGTTACCCCCTCTGCAAAAAAAAATACATGCCGCAAGAAGATATTCACGATAAGGAAGGAAAATAAGTAAAGGGAGGCTTACTGGAATAACCGTGCCGCTTTCCTTTAGCGCCTGAAAGGGAGCGGCGTAGTATCTAAGACAGAACATCAATGTGGTCGAAAAGCTTACACCAGCTGTACCTAACAACGTTTTTTTTTTTTGTTTCAAGTAAATTTGTATTTTTAAGTGTTTTTTGGTTGTATTTTTTTTGTTTTTTTGTTATGTGTGGTAAAAAGAAAAAAATTTTTTTATTATTTATTTTGATTTTTTTATATTTAATTTTTTAATGGAGTCATCTTTTTTTTTTTTTTTTTTTTTTTTTTTTTTTTTTTGATTTTTTATTTTTTTTTTTTTTTTTTTTTTAATAATTTTTATTTTAATGTTTATATAATATATTTTACCTTTTAATGTGCCAACCTATTCCAGTTTTTTATATAAATTTAAAATTTTTTGGTTTTTTTGTTTTTAATTATTTATTTATTTTTTTTATATTTTCGAGTTATGTTATAGGTTGTAAAACTTCGCTCGGGGATTAATAAAAATTTGTTAAATGCGCGGTCCTAGTTTTGTGTTTTTCATCTTTTCAACGCGTATGATGGACACTGTATCTGTTAGAGACCATTAGAGGATAATTGGCAATCATGGAGCTGTAGATAGATCAGGTCCGGTATATGAGTCATCAGAGGGTTGGTTTTTTGTTTTATTTTAATGTTTGAGAGACAGGCACTGTAATGCCACAAGGGGCAAAAATGGTTTCACAACTAGAAATCGCAGCATCTCTGGACCTTATTAGATAGTCACATCATGGATAATAGAAATCAAAATAAATGTATTGATCAAAGAAGCACAAAGGGGGTGGGCAAAAATTCGATTGCGTAAAGATGGCCGTCAGGGGGTATTCTATTTATGGATTATAGCAGGCGCGCAGAGGCGCCCTTGGTATCCAGTGGTTGATAATAGTTAAAAAAAAATTTTTGATTTTGCTTTGAGTCAAACCCAACAATGCGGTACTTGGGGGCAAAAAAAACCAAAAGATGTGTATTTTGAAGAAAAATGAAAAAGATCAGCCCCCCATATTATTATTGTTAAAATAAAGGAGTAATGAAGATAGGTAATATTTCGATAGGGGCTATAGCCAAACAGTGGTGCATAAAAAAGGCGCACGGGGAGAGTCCAAGGGGGAGACACACAAAAAAAAACGGCCCGGGGGGGGGATATAGTTCACGATGTTAATCTAGTTGAATTATTCCCAGATGAGTGTGGTCATGAGTATATTAGAACAACGAAGAAAAAATGAAGAAGAAAAAATCTACCGGTTTCAATATAAACAAAATCCAATGGAATTCTAACATGGTTATTTGATCTTTACTGCTAGGGTGATGGGCTACGGGGACCTACTAACCCTACTACACTCTAATTCCTGGGAACCTATAACTGTTTCTTAATATTTTAAAATATGGGTATTTCAATAAGGTTTTGCAGGTAAGGTCCATAGGAAGGAGATGCGCGCTGGGATCCAAGAGTAATTATTACGGTTCCATGTTAAAATCTTTGGCTATGTCTTTTTCTTGTGGGGCATTTCAAATCAAGCCCAGGGGGGAAGTCAATGATTGACAAGGCGGTGAAGAATGTTTGTGGATTACACACAAAAGATGTTAGTTTTGTTCAAAGAGTGTACGTATGTTCTCTCTCTGTTATTTTATTCATGCTTTTTTAATCTTTGGGTATTTATTGTTCTATTCGTTGCCAATAACTGTCCTCTATTTTCTTGTATTTATTATTTTCGTTTCCTCCAGATGATAAAACCATGTTAAATGGTAATACAACTAGAGGTCACAACCTTTTATTAGGAAGGCCTGAACGGTACCACTATATCGGTGGTCGGCGGGAGTGGAACACAATAAAAATTGCGAAAAGGATGCCACGATATAAATTTTTTTTTTTGTTTTATATTTTTAGTACAGAACACTATAACGCATGATAAAATGCTTGAAATGGGGTGTAATTACTAGTTTGTCCAGGCAGAGGCTTATCCAGTGTTTGCTACTGGTGGTGCATGCCTAAGTGTAAGGCGACCCATGGATTAAGAGAAGCGAACGCATATTGAAAAGAAAACTCAAGCAGTTAATATCTAAAAAAGTCTGAATTACACTGGACAACAACAAATTGACATTTTGAGAAACGAGGCCAAATAGTCTAAAAGAAAAGGGAAGAGAATAAATCTACCAAAAAAGTAAAAAAAAGGGCGCCGCAAAGCTGCAAACAAAAAATCGGCGGCGGCGGAACAACACACAAATTATATCGGAGGAAAAGGACCGGGCTCCCATGGCTCCCAGTAGGGCTTGTGCAAAGCTCTAATGAACCCCATCTTAGGATCAAAGGAAGCTGCTTCACTCGTAGCAATCGAGTTGATCGTCTCGAGGTATTAGGGTGCCTCAAGTCTTTTTTAAAAATGACCCCCCCTACAGTCGAATAGCCCCCCGGGAGGTTTCTTGATTACAGGGTGGAGTGGCTAAATTTTTGATGCGTGTCCTCGTAAGAGGGTATCGTCCTTCTCATCGCGCGGACTGTACACGAGTCCGAGCATCCCGCGGGGGGGGGCTAAAAAAAATGACGCCGGTAGGAGGCTGGCTTTCGAGAGGGTTCCTTCAAGCGGACAGGGGGCCAGGCCCCCCAAATTTGGTTGGAAGAGCCCCGCCGCGGCGAGGACGTTCAGTCGAGATAGGACAACCAGCCACACTTTCCTTTCGTAAGGAGGTCTCTGGTTCAGGCAGCAGCGTGCAAGGGAGCGTGCGTTCGACTAGTAATGCCCTGCGAAGTGGACTTCCCATTCATTTCAATTCCCCGCATGAAATTCCATATCGAAAGGGAACATACATGTTACATTCAAATTCGTTACAGTGGCACGAGCTTTAATTTATATTTTATTGTACAGAGGTAGCCGGTCTTGATTTATTTTAATGAAAATTTACAGTAAAGAACCGGAATATTGTTGAAATAGTTATTACAAATTTAAATATCTGTTTATGGTTTAATGTAATCCTATGTAATTATTACAGTGTGGATACAAGCTACAATTCTGCCGATTTAACCCCTCCAGTCTTGCAGTGGTCCCCCTGTCACGAACTACACACACATTTGACCTGTGTGCAGGTCCAGGCTCGCGGGGCGCTGCAGTATCTGGTGTCACTGTTAGCAAGTATGGAGCACAACGCCCATCACACACTACTGCTGGAAATCCGCTGCCTGACCGATCGCTACACTTCCATCCTGGGTGGCGGAGGAAAAGACGTCTACCTTACCCCACTACCCCACCCTAAATAGACACACGCCTGACAGCTTCACCGCCATCGCTCGACTGCTGGGCCGCAAGCTGGAGGCTGACAGCACACTTAGCAGGTAGTCACACAATTTTCCCAGTTATGTCACTTGCTTAGATTTCCTAAATAGCCTTGATATGTTCCAATATTCATTCTTTAAACCACACGGGTGATTAGTTTTATTGAAGTAATTGACATTTTATTATGATGGAATAACTTCTGTTTAAAAGCTCCCTAATCCGCAGGCTTTTGTCTGCCTGTCAACCTTAACCATTGCAAAATTCTTCAGCTAATCAGTGCTTTGGCAGTTTCATTGCTAAAAGTCCAATGAGGTAAAGATGTACTCCAGATAGAAACATTTTGTTCATTTCTCTGTTTCTAAGACTTAATTTTTCTCTCGTACGGAAAATAGGTTGCGTCGGAAAGATGACAAATAAAGAGAAATCTACTAAGTGAAATACTGGATAGAGTTTTTTTTATTTTTTTATTATTTATCGTCCAATAATAAAGGGAACTGATAAACTGTCTGTCGTTTCTCTACTTTTATAGTTCTTTCCTCCCTTTGGTCTCTTCGCTTATCTTCTTTTGCAGAATTGCTTTCCCAAAATCTTTTTTCAAACTCCATACGAACAATGGTTTTTTAGGTTTGGAATAACCATTATATTCCGGGCAGTGACATTATTTGTGCGTATTTTTGGTTAGTGACATAAACGTGGGCATTCAACTGCAGTTTGACTGTAAATTAAGCCTAAAGTAAGCTATTTAACAGACCTGCCACCGGTACGTATTGTTGACCTCAAAGTAAAATCTAGTGACGCTCTGTTCAAGTAACTCCCGCGTCAGTATTTCAAACAACAACGAAAAATGATGAGAGTTCAACAATCAGAGCGGGTTTTTTTTTTTGGGTTTTGCATTTAAATAATTTCTGCGTTTTATTTCTCTCCTAGTAGTTTATAGTTTCAGTTCAAAGCGGCTCGCGCTCGCCCCGTCAGATGCTCTGACAGAAAGGCTGCGTGTGAGGCTGACAGACACGCTGTTTAATGTGTTTGAGATGTGCTGTTTTCCTTAATGCATAACTTACATTTCACAGGTATATTCTCCATCTGTAAATGTTAAAAAAGCCATGGAAATATTTCCATTTTGCTGTCAGAAGTGCATGAGCTTTTGCTTTGCGATTCTCCGCTAAACTCCACAGACTTCATTTAGAACGAACGCCGCACGCCAAACAGAGTTCAATGATATATAATGATATAGAGCTCAATAACTCTGACTAAAATATACATTTTGCTGAAATATTTGTAGTTAACAATTAATGTGACATATGTAGAATTTTAAACCTACAAGTAAGTGTATTTGTATGATAGCACTAACTGTAAAGTGTAATGGGGTAATCAAAATAGCCTTTATACTCAATTAGTCTGTGCTTTTTATTATTTGCATTTTTAGTTTAGTAACTTTAACTTCTGCTTTAAAAGGATTATTTTTTTTTAGATTGCAATGTTACAATGTAATGTGATTTTAGAGGAACCCTTTTTTTTTTTGCACAAATATATGCCTACAATGCTTAAACCATTCACTTTATTTGTTTAAGCCAAATACATATACCTTAGATATATAGGCTACCGTAGACCAATGCTCAAAATCCGAAACCAAAAAATCTCGAGATATAATTTTGCTATATCCCCCCACAGCCCTATACAGAAGTGTAATGGAGTTTTTTTTTCTTTTTTTAAATAGCATTAAAAAAAACTAAATAGCATAAATTAACTAAACCGTTACGGTAAACGGTAAAAACGTGTAAACTGTTTACCCCCCCCCACTCCAAGACCCCCCCCCCAACCCCACCAGGTTGGCCAAGGTCTGTATTAATATTAAGAGAAAGAAATTAAGTTCATTCAATTGCGTTTCAAGCTGAGGTCAATACCAGTATGTAGAATGTTACTAACTGTGTAGTAACAAAAACAAACAACACAATAATTAACACTCATGACACTAAAATAGTGCTATAAACATGAATTAAACAACATGAGTTGTAGCATAAAACCCTAATATATATAACTGATAACATGAGTTACCCAATTATTTAAACATAATGTCAGTGTCAGACAGGGAATTTTGGAAATGTTAGTTTACAGTTTTAGCCTTGAATTATAATCGGATTTTCTTATTCACTTGCAAAAACGGTAAATTTAACAGTATTTTTACTGTAAAATTACATTAATTTCCTGTTAGATCTATTACATGTTTTCTTTATAGTAAAAGGAACTTACATCAGTAACCAATTAACCGGTCTTTCACAGTTACAATTATATTGTTTACAGTGTAGTGGTTTAAGGTTAGTTTCTTGTAATTATGTGTAATTTACTGTTATTACTATAGTAAGTATAGTAATGAAATATGTGTAACAAGGTCACTGTAAAATAATGTGTTACCTACTGTCAATACTATTTCAAATACTGGTATAAAGTAAGCAGTACATACTGTTCAGTATACACTAGGCAGTGCAGTTGTATTCCATTCTGAACTTGGCCTTTATCTTTGTGCGTCAGAGAGGAGGAGAAGGTGCAGGATTTGTCCAGGCCGTGTGAAGCTGAGTCTGGTTCTGACATGTTGGCTGAGAACCAGCACCTGCAGGTGAAGATCCAGGCTTTCGAGCAGAAGATGGGCGATGAGGTGGAGGAATCTGAGGAAGAGGGTGCTTCTCCTGGTCCTCAGAGACGCCACAGTCTGGGTCAGGCAGCGCGAGACGAGCGCAGAGAGATGAGGTTCAACAGGTGGGCCTGACCTGTGGGAATTTAGAAATAAATAAAGAAATAAAGCTTATAATAGCTGAAATAGACCTTCCGATAGATAAATGGCTATCCACCCCAAGAGTCAATCAAATCTCTGCACTGATATGCCTGGTTGTTATTCGCTATTCTGATTATAAAGCTTATTGTGGTATATTGCATGAACAACTGAACATGTAATAAATGATTGAAACTTGAATGAAACGTTTTTATGTTTGCACTTGGAAAGGAATAGTAGAATGTATGGTGAAAGTTTTTAAATAGCACTCATCATTCTTTATATACGTATGGTATTCTTTTTATTTATGCATGTCTTAAAGTCTTACATTTGATTTAGCAAAATTCAACACTGCAGAAATATGAATACTACGTACATCTTCTAAGAGAGTATGGCACTTTTTAATAACTCACAGCCTAAAATAAATTGACTGAATTTTTGTATTTTGACACTGTTCTCTCGTGTTCAGGTCAAAGAGTCTGGCTCTTCATGCTGTACGCACACGATCCATTAACTCTGACAGCAGTCCAGAGGGAGAAGGGGTGGATCTGAACGCAGAACTCGATGTCTGTGAGGCCATTCCTACTTCAGAGACTGGTTCTGCCCTCACGGCCCTGAAGGAGAAACTCACAGAGACTCAACCTGACACATCTCCAAACAGTGAGGGGCAAAAGGTGGTGGCTGGAGATCCCCGGGAGGGAGATCGACTCTGGATCCACCTAAGAGACAACATGGAAGAAATCAAAACCTTCTGTGCAGAAATGATCAAGCAAATCCCCATACCTGAGCACTGTGTCATTGAAGGTAACCTTTCAAATCTTAGAGCAATCCACACAGTAACACGTTAAAAAATACCTTGCATTTATGAGTAGTGCAGATGGAGAACGCTCATCCAGAAGTTACTTTGTACGTGGGAATTAATTTGGACATGAATGTGTTTATACAAGACTGAATTTCAGGTCAGCTTCTAGTTCAGTTTTTTGGGAGACCATTTTCCAGGCATATTTTGAAATATGTTAGAAATGTAATCACACCAGTTACATATTAGAATGCCATGCCGAGTTATCTACGGGGTTCCTATGCAATTTGGAAAAGTATGGAATTTGATTTAATTTCCAGGTCTGGAAAAGTACAGAAAAAAGAAAGCTGAGTACAGAAAAATATTTGCATTTCCAGACTTTTTGCCCCTATTTAGTTTTCTATAATAGAAAATTAAGAATTTAATTAAAATACATTTATCATACAGGAAGTATGTTTTCGTGGCAGCTGTTTAATGATTCTTTGATGATTGTCAAACACGACTGAATTAATTCAATGTGCACATTTTCATTATGCAGAAATGCAAGTTATAACCATTTTGGGTTTCTTCTCACGATATTCTTAGCACCGTATTACAGAGCCTCTAAAAGGATTGATGCAAAAATAAATATACAGACTTTTGTGTGCACACAAGAAACCATTAAACTTAGCAAATAGGATGATGTTCACTGAGCCACTTATTGCACCATCAGTCCATTTCGCGGTCTTGTTTCTTGGCCACCATAGAGTATGCATTAAAGCAGACTTGAGGTCATTCTTTTTATTATAATAACATGAATTATAACATGATTGTAATTATAATGTTAATTATAATATTAGCTATCCATTGCTTATTGACAATTTCTGTCGAAAAATGGGTGCTTGCCCTAGCAGAACTCCAGAATAGTTGCGCAATATCACAACACGAGTGCAATTTTTTCCAGAATATGAATTCCAAATGTGATATCGATGTTATTATACAGTTCAATAAACAAGTTAATGTTAAGTGAGTTACATTTTGGACACAGTATTAACTATTTTTGCTGTATTTGGCCAATGAAAATAGTTCCAAACAAAAGCCACAGCAGAACCGTAACATATCTTTGAGCAACAGTGTTTCACTATTGCATGAATCTGCGCTCTTGAACAAATGATTTTAGTGAATGATTCATAAAGACAGTGACTTGATATGTTTCTGAATGAATCAGCTGTTTGAATGAATTGGTTGAATGAATGAATCAATGACTCACTCATTAAGTGACTTACAGCCACTTACTAAAGTATTCATTGTTAATTTTTTCTAAATTAATTTGATATTTTCATATGCAAATTTAATTTTTTAAACTTTAGTCGGCATCTCGTTAATTTCTGTCACTGCTGTGAACTGACCACCACACACAATATGAAGAATATGAAAAGATTCAGGAGTCAGCTGTCCTGACTCTGGACCCTCATTCTCAAGTATATTGAATTCTTCACCTGTTATATTGTCCATCAGGCATCTAGAAGTTCGGTTGCTTAGAAAAAGTTGCATTTGATTCATATCAATAGTGACGTGTAGGATGTGTTACATGTTTGTTAAATTCATAAAGTTAAGGTTTTGTTCAAATCCATAAGTATGAACAATAGTTAGAGTGATGCTTGCCTTTTTAAACACCACTAATTATCATCTATTAGTGCACTGAATGTGACACGCTATAGTTCAGCTGAGGGTGGCAGACAGATTGAGGGGCAGCTTGTCTCTGGTATCCCGGGTCTCTGCCTCCCCTTCACATTATTCAACAGCTCTCCCACAGAGAAACTGTATGGTAATCGATCAGTCGGCGACCTGCTGAACCAGCGGAATACATGTGAGTGTGCTTGTGCTTTTTTTTTTTCATTAAACAGTTGATGCAAAATCCACATGTCACTGGTTCTCATGTGACTCAAAGCATAATTATGCTCCAAGTGTTGTTTCATAAACACATATGGAGAGTCGAGGGACATTCAGGATGATGCTACACTGGCAGGGTTGCATATACAAACCGCAACATAATACTAACTTCACTCTTCTTCTCCCTGACACATATAGTGTCAATGAAGGCCAAAGAGAATGGATGAGTAATGATGTTTATAGAGAGATTGATATGAAGTGTTTTGTGTAATCAATAGACAGAACACAACGACACAGTTATGAGTAGCGGTTTACCGAAATAGGCTTCACAATGGCCAATGGGAATGCCAATATATCCACAGTGCAGGGTGAGATTGAGAGGCTCAAATAGCACAACCAAATAAATAAATAACATAAACCTCCCAACCATGTGACCAACATGTAAAATGACCAAATGCATCAGATGGGTAGTCATCCATCCATTGCCATGCAGTCTGAGGCTGAGACTAGGTGGACTAGGCCAATATAATGCAAGTATATATGTGGAACAATTTAATGATTGCAATACAAATAAGACCGTCACAAAATTCCAAAATAATTTTGACAATATTTAATCATATTTCACTAAGGGTGTTTTGACATCTGGCTTGTTGCATTTTCTCACTTAGTTTGGTTCATTGTGGCATATATGAACATGCAGTCAGCCCAAGATCGACTAAATGCAACATTGTTTCAGAACAAAGCAAGTGATCTACAGGTCTAAAAATGCCCTAAAACATTATGAGTGTCTGGTTTTGTTTCTTCTGCAGTGGTTTGGAGTCTGACTACACTATTGTATTAAAAGATGGAGCAGTTTAGCTGCTGGGAGTTTATTTTAGGATATTTTGTGGTTTGGGGAAATAGATTCCATTTCTGGCAAAGGAATTCATAAGCAATTCATGCTCCTGTGTTTATGTGTGTGTTTGTTCTCCAGACTCACATCGTGGCTGTGTAGCTAAGCTGTCCTTCTCCTGTCCACTGAAAGGACACTACTGCCTGTACGGGAAGTCCTGTTTCTCACTGTGTAGCCGTCAGCCACACCTCTGATCCAATCAGCTACTGGATCCAAATCATGCTACTGGCATTGCAGGTAACAGTCAGACAGGTTTTTGTGGCACGAGATGTGTGGCAATGTGTTTGTACTTGTTTAGCTATTTAGCCTTACAAGGACCGAATGTCCTCACTTATGCAATGAAATGTCATGACAACTGACTAGTTTCAAGTGTTCTCCGGTAGGCTAAATCATGTTTTTACTTAGATCTAGTGATTTGTAGAGGTTTCTGTTATGGCTATGTTTATTGGCAGGGGTCAGGTTGAAAAAAAAAACCCATTAACCTGATATAAAAACAGTGGAAGTCTATGGGGTATTCTTATTAATATAGTGAAACAAGTGTGTCTGTGTGTATGTCAAGTATCACTGTTGGGTGTAAATAAATAAAAGTGTCAATAACTTAATTTTCCAATTTACACATTTGCCAAACATGATGGGTAGCTTGGCTGTAGATTTTCAAGAAACTTGTATAGCTTTTCTAATAACAAGCTATTGTTCCAATCTAGTAGCCATTCTGTAAAACACCACATCTCTCTTTCTATCAAATATTACATACTACAGTAAGAATTTGAGCCCAACACAATATCCTACAATGTCAAGTCTCTCGAATTATTTCTGATTTATTTTAGCAAATTTATTTTAGGAAAAGCAGTCCACTCATTAGTGTTTTTAGAAGTCCCTTATTTTTTTGTAGCGAAATAGTGTGTTTTGGATTCTTTTATACATATAAAACACATTACATATTGTAGCACATATGTAGTATTTAACTTATTATATTCATATATTTAAGAACTCTAAATATATATTTATAAGAACTATCGTATGAGCTCACGCCAAACTAAAGTGATAGATAGAAGTGACCTTTGCTCACTTTCTGTATCCAATCCATTCACAATTTGAATAAAAGCTTTATTTCCCATGCTGCTAAGTTTACATTGCAGAGTTTGGGGAATGACAACTGTATTCAAATTGTGATTGAATCAGAAATTGTGATAACTGACATAGAAACCATAACAATAGATGGAACTAAATAAGTATGTGCATTAAGTCGTTGAGTGTAAATGCATACTAATTGATCTCTCACTTGTTCTATTATCTGTAATGCGTTTCTTTGTTCCTCATTTTATTACTTTGACTTATTGGTTAATCTTATCTTAGACCATGAGCAGCGATCAGTGTGATTCTTGCCTTAGCAAACACCACTAATTATGAGTAGTGTGTATTTTGGCAAGCTAGCATTGTATCATGTCTGTGTGCAGAGTAAAGTGAGCGAGGCGTTGTGCTGTCAAGATGAGTGTGTTAAGCAGCTAAGGAAACTTTGGGAGAAAACACAGCTGACGGGAGCTCACAGCTTTGAGCTGGCCATGACTCAGACAACTGTTCCTCACAAGAAGGTAAAGTCTTCAACAGTTTCTCTTGTGCTCTTCCTCTTTTAAGCTCTCCCTGTCCGTCTGTCACTCACACAAACACATACTTAAATGAACCAACATGTATCCATTCACTCAGCACTTCTCTTCACTTGAGCAATGACGCTGGATTTGGCTTCACACACCAGTCCGTCTGATTTTTAAGCCAAACTTGACTGAAGTCATATGACATTGTAAACTGTACATTAACAATTTCATAATGCTTTATCACGTGCAATTGCAGGGATGTTGATACTTTTTCCCTTGCACTTTTGTTAATGACCATTAGCCTTAGTTTTCTCAATGAAAGCTGAACACAAGTGCTTACAAGAGACTCATTTGAAACACCAGGTGGAAATAGTATGTGCAGGTGACCACTAGAGTGACCATCTTAATAACACTATATTGTGATTCATTCTGTATCTCGATTAATTTTTCACATCCAAAGTGCTTATTGTCACATTTTGGTGTTGCCAATTGCAGTATAACCAAGCATCAGCATATTAGCACTGAAGACGGGAGTAATGGCTGCTGAAAGTTTAGCTTTGCCACCATAGGGATACATTTATTTTTTTAATATTTTTATATTTTAAAATATATGAAAATAGAAACGTTTAAATTGTAATAATATTTCACAATATTACTGTTTTAGTGTTTTTTGGACAGAATTAATTAGCCTTAGTGAGCAGTAAGACTATTTCAAAAACATAAAAACAGTAATAAATATCAAACTTTTATTATAGTGGATATAGACTCATAGAATATATTGCTTCTGCTGAAATCCCCAGCGCAAATAATTAAATAAGGCAGGAACAATCAGTCATCTCCTCTTCCTCGCTGCAGGAATATTATGAGGGACGTGCCCATCAGGATAGGAAAGTATATTGATCCTGTCAGGATTACATTTATGACTTGAGGAGAAGATATGGGGTTACCACAGTGGAAAACTATTTTGCAATGTGTTACAGCACCTTGCTGTAAGTCAAAGTTCTCTGTGCTATCAATAAGAAAGCACTAAAATACTGTCAGTACACTCTTAAATCAGAGGTACATTGGTTATTAAAATGTTCTCCACTAAAAAAAAACCCAGTCTTTAAAGATCCCCAAAATGGTTATTCTATGGCAGGGTGCCCACCCGCTCCTGCGACGCCTGTCCTGCAAAGTTAGCTCCAACTTCTAATCAAAGACACCTGGCCTTTAATTTTGTAAGTGACCGAAGACCCTAATAGTTGCATCCAGGTGTGTTTTGATTAGGGTTGGAGCTGAACTTTGCAGGACAGTCGATCGCCAGGAGCAGGGTTGGGCACCCCTGTTCTAGGGCATTACTGCAAAAACATCATTTTGGAAACTATTTTTAACAGTGTAAATATTTAACATCGCAGAGCCCAACATACGCCCTCTATTATAGCCACGTCAGCCACGTCGTTGGCAAACTGTGACCGGGTCAGAAGGTCATGATAGCTGCTAGAGGACTGGGATTTACCTTAGGTCATTTCCTCTTTATGGTGCCATGTAAATCCAAGCGCTCGGATGATCTTATCAAACATCGTAAATGTCAACTTTGGAATAATTACTTAGTACAGCTGGTGTCTTTTGTGTCTTTATGCTGTCTTCCTTTTCTTCTTCCTTTTGTCTAAATCTGGGGTCATTTATCGTCCATTAAAGAACTTTGTGTGCACATAGCACATATGGAATCTGTTTGTGTTGGGCACATGTGCGCATTCAAAAATACGAGGCAGGACACTAGCAAACCCATCTTGATTGCACTCATAAACAACCCCCAAATGATGCCCTAACCCCTGACATTTCCTTTGATTTATTCTCTGGCCTACACTTAAAGAGACAGCTTTTGCCAGCATTGAAAGAGATTAATAATATAAAAAAAATATAAAAAAAAAAAAAAAGATTTGTACACTATAGACATACTGTATACATATCTGACTCCATATAGGAGACAATGTCCATGTATTGGGGCCTTACAAACAGGTGCTATTTTTCCTGCCAGTCACGGTGGAACGGTTCAGTAGGTTTTTGTGGTTAAGATTTTAACGGTTGTCTACACAGAGTTTACGGGGAAAATAACTTACCCTGACAAATTTTCACAAGAGTAAAATGTGAAACTACCCCTCAGTTATACATTCAAGTTCAAAACCAAAGAAGATTTAAAGAACATCAGAAACTGGCTATAATTTAACCTGTCCGGTTTTGATGCATCTCAATGGGGTTCTGGACAGTATTACATATACTGCACTGTAAAAAAAATCCGTAACATTTACGGTAAAAACAGCAGTTGTATTACCGTAAAAATATGTAAGCAACATTTTAAGCTTATGGTTTGAGGCATAATTTAATATAAATTATATAAACTAATATAATGTTAATAAAACAAAGAAACATAATTATCAAAAACCTTTAAATGTGAAGTGTTATATAGGGAATCTGGGAATGTCAATTAATTTTTTCACTGTTAATTATAAGATGGCTTGTTCTTTTAGTGTAAAATTACAACAACTGTCCATTAGCTCTGTGTATAGTAAGGGGGAGCTTACTGTTAATCATAAATTAGCAGGTTTTTACTGTAGCATTTTTGCAGTCTTTTGTATTACAATCATTCTGTCACACCCCAGAACTGTTTTTGTTGTGTTTTCATCCCTCATGTGTTCATTGACCCAGTTTCCATCTTTCTTTAATTAGTTCACCTGTGTCTTGTTAATCATCCTCACCTGTCTGTCCCTCATTAGCTACCCTATTTAAGTTGTAGTCAGTTCACTGTTTGGTTGTCCGGTCTACTACGTCCCTACGTGTGTCTCCTGCCTGTCTGTCGTGGATTTACCCTCTTGTGGATTTATTAAAAGACTGTTTGCATTGATCTTCATCTTCTTTGTGCGTTCATTCCACCGTAGTGTGACTAAAGACCGGACCTAGAAGTGAAAGTGTGCGGCGTGTGTTCCCGCGTTTTGTTTGGCTAGTTTTTCTTTTGTTTCATTATGTTTGACCCTGAGCTCAGCCAGCCATCACCCCGCTTCGCGGAGCAGTTTGAGCTCACCGCTGACGGAGAGCCATCACCCGCCGCAACCGATAAGCCATCGCCTAGGAGTGCGACAGAGCTGAGGATCGCCCCGGAACCAGAGCCACGATCGTCAGACTAGGTGTGCGAGCCGACTGCTAGGCACGCGAAGGTGGAAGTGTCAGTAGGGAGCGAGGGCACAGAAGATAGCCCCGCCCACTGCACCACCGCTAGGGGTGAGCTGAGGTTGTGCTCAGATTATATTTATGAGAATATGTCTTGTCTTCTCCCGCCATCATCATCTGTCTGTCCAGTCACGACCACAGAGGTCGTGATTGAATCATCTGTCTGTCCTGAAACCACCACGGTCGTATTTGAACTGTCTGTTTTGAACTGTCTGTCTACCTGGAATTATCTGTTTGCCCTGAACTATATGCCTGTATAATAATGACCATGGAGGTCGTTACCCTGTCACTGGCTCTCACGGTGCTGGAAGTGGCCTTGTGGGGTGTGTGGGCAGCACACACCGTTTCAAATTCCCTTGATCATCCTGAACTCCTGCCCAGTCTCCCTCTCCCACCACCTCTGTACCAGTCCTCACCAGAGCCTCCGCTGTCTCCTGTCAGCCCCTCAGCTCACCATCTGTGCGGTGGGATCAGCGCGGGTCTGCCAGTCTCCATAGTCTCCAGCGTCGTGGCTGGAGAATCCCTGGTCTCTGCCTCCAACCTCTGAATCCTGGACTCCGCCTCGGCCTGTTGACCCAGCGGCTCCACCATGGCTCTTAGCTCCCTCCTCTCCGCCGTGGCCCATCAGTCCACCAGCTCCGCCGTGCTCCCTCGTCCCTCCGGCTCCACCTTGGTCAGTCGTCCCCCTACCTTCACCTCTGGACTCCACTCCTCCGGCTGCGCCTCGTCCCTCTGACTCTATCAGGCTCCTTCTTCCTTCCAGCTCCACCTTGGTCCTCTGTTGCTCTGGCAGCACCGCGGCCTTCCAGATCCCCGCCTTCACCTTGGTCACCGGAGCCATCTACTCCGCCTTGGCCCTCTGTATCCTCAGTGTCGCCCTGGTTCTCCGTCGCTCTCCGTCTCCATCCCGGGCTCCACCACAACCTGCTCCGCCGCTGTCGGTCGACCCCCTGGAGCCGTCAGCGCTTCCTCCACCATGGCTCCTCCATCCATCGGCTCCACCATGGGCCACCATCTTGGCTGGGGTCAGGGTCTCGCCTGGCTCCTCCTGTTCCTGTCTGTCTTCTCCCTGGCTCCTTCCTCTATCTGATCCGCCCTGGCTCCTTCTGTTTCCTCCATGTCTCGTTCTTCCGTCGTCTCCATCCTGGACTCTGTTCGTCGTCCTCCTCCCGGGTGTCCGTCCTCCGCCTGAACCTCGACCTGTATTGTCTGCCTGCCTTCCTGCTAGCCCTTTGCCGTCCCCTGTCACCATCCCATATCCACTCCTTTGTCTTCCTCCTAAGTCCCCCTCCATCCCTCCCTTTGTCTCCACGGCGCGAGGTTGCGCCTTTCGGGAGAGGGTCGAACTGTCACACCCCAGAACTGTTTTTGTTGTGTTTTCATCCCTCATGTGTTCATTGACCCAGTTTCTGTCTCTCTTTGATTAGTTAGTTCACCTGTGTCTTGTTAATCATCCTCACCTGTCTGTCCCTCATTAGCTACCCTATTTAAGTTGTAGTCAGTTCACTGTTTGGTTGTCCCATCTACTACGTCCCTACATGTGTCGTTTTAGTGGATCAGAGTGGGCCGTGGAAATTGGATTAAATGGTAGAAGGCACAGGGTCATATGCCTCACAGGCTTGAGAGAGCGTGAGTTAAACTCACCAGCAGTATGCCTTTGCAACTATTTGATTTTTTTCTCTACTCAGAAAAAAATTAAGTAGACAAAAATAAAATTGCAGGAGGTCTTTGAGGAATTTTTACCACACAACATCTTGAAGACATTATACGTGTGTCACTTTGCTAATGATAGATCACACTGAAATAATAGTAAATAATGGAAACTGCTTGGAGAATATAGAAAAGCCCCTTTGCCTCACATCACTGTATTTTACTGACTGGTGGATGGGATCCTATTACCATCCCTGTGTGAGTGTATATGTGCATGTGTTGTGTGTTAGGCAGACTAAGCCTCTATAAAAGGACACCGGGAAGAGTGTTGCAATGGTATCTATTACAAACAGAAGGACCTCTGTTACTTTTCCGGTCTCCACAGGATAATGATGACATGTTAGCTAGTATGTAGTAGGCCCCATGGTTTTGGCTGTTCTCCCCTGACGCTTTTGCACATCTGGGGCTTAGCGTTTTCAGTGCACATGTACATGTTTCTTTTGACATACTAGAATATCGTAGTCTCATTGTTCAGCTCTGTTTCCCAAAGCTTGCAGGCTGCCGGCCCGGATTGCCCAACATTTTGGATCTGAAAAAGAAAGTTAAAGTTAACTTCCAGGCGCGTTAAATGCTATCGGGGACCTCTCTGTTAGTTATCCAACCACCCTCAATGTGTTATATGTCTCTGTGATTCACCGGACTGACTGTTTGTGAATGATTTTAATGCACTTAATAGTTTTAGTATTAGTTAAAGGCATGACATTAAATGGCAGATCTGTCATTAAAATTTAGATGGTAGAGTAGGGGTGTAACGATATGCCAGTGCCACGGTTTAGTTCATATCATGGTTTTGGAGCCACGGTTTGGTTCTGTTTGCTGTGAGGGTAGGGTTCATGGCATGGCACCAGCCACATGATCACTTTTAACTTAAAGGGATAGTTCACCCAAAAATTCAAATTCTGTCATTAATTACTCACCCTCTTGTCGTTCCAAACCCATAAGACCTTCGTTCATCTTTGGAACACAAAATAAGTTATTTTTGATGAAATCCAAGAGCTTTCTTACCCTGCATAGACAGCAACCAACTAACCAGGGGGTTCTGAGGGGTGTCCAGAAACGTAATAAGGACATCATTAAAATAGCCCATGGACATCAGTGGTTCAACCGTAATTTTATTAAGCTACAAGAATACTTTTTGTGCGCTGTGTGACGAGAGGGGCGTGGCCGAGAGCCGTGGGAACGGAGCGAGGCCGGTGGAGTAATTGCGAATGCGCGACACCTGCGCCACTCCCCGGTCTCGAGTCTCACGGAGGAGCTCCGGAAGGATAAAAGGAGGAGCTACGGCAGTGAAAGACGAGAGAGGACCAGGCATGGATTTTATTTTGTGTTTTGGTTTCGTTTGTGCGCGACAGTCGTCGGTGAGGGGCTGTCGCGCTATTTTGTGTTTATTTTATATTAAAGTTTTCTTTGAATGTTCGCAGGTTCCCGCCTCCTTCTTCCCAAACTACGAACTTTGTTACATGCGCAAGAAAAAAAAAAAGATTTATTCACAATTTATTCTCTTCCGTTCAGTCTCCCTGCCATTCACAGAGAGTACCAAGAAACGTCGATACCATGCATGTCGAAGACTGACACTGAAGAGAAGAAATTGTTGAATAAAATCTTCTTTTTTTTTGTTTTCTTTGCACACAAAAAGTATTCTCACAGCTTCATAAAATTACGGGTGAACCACTGATTCACATGGGGGGGCTATTTAAACGATGTCCTTACTACGTTTCTGGACCTTTACTTGGTAGTTCCCTTGCTGTCTATGTATAATGCCTAAATAATGCAAAGAAGTTATTGGACAACATTTCTTAGACTACAAATAAACATGCATGTGTCGTGGATAAATAAAATTGGAGTAAGGCCGGACCATGGAATCTTTTATCAATATATAATAACTCAATCTGACACTCAGGGGTCGCAAGCATTTTGAGCAGGTGTCTGTGGTGCATTTGGCCGAGAGCGCATTGAGGACCGTCTCTCAGAGAGTGCGCAAGTACTTTATGGGTTAAATCTCTGGGTTCTGAGGGGGTTTTGGGGCCCTGGAAAAGTTTTGACATGCCCCGACATTTGTGTTTTTTTAGTATCCTAAAAACATACAGTATGTCTAAAGTCTGATTACATTGTAATCAGCACAATCTGTGCTACAATAATATGTGAGCAGCGTGAATGTACGTGTTTGTGTTTTTGAGAAAACAACATTTATGCGTGGGTAGTGAAAAACTAAATTTTGTAAGTCACTGAAATAAGGCCATGAAACACTTAAAGAACATTTGTTCACAAGACCTCTGAGAACTGGATGTGGTAGACTAGATTCTTTGCTACAAAACGATGTGAAAATCATCCTGCACACTCGTTCACAGAAAACAATGTATTCTAAACACTGGATCAAGTTGCGCATCGCGTCTGAGGTAAATTCTGGGTTATTTTTCTCAGTGTGTCTTCTTCCAAAAACGAAAAGTATCCTAGATGAACTTGATAAATCTTCACGCTTAGTTTACAGAGGTGATGTGGGCGTTTACATGTTCGAGCATCTCGCATGAATGTTTATCATTTGAATAGTGCAGCTGCTCGTGGGCATGATCACATTACATATTATAAGCTTAGATGGGAAAAACTGTACCTCTCGTTGGTTTTATATGGATTACTTTATCAGAGAATACTTTATTTAAAAGTAGACACTTCAAGCTTTCTATACATATATTTATCATGTCTGTGAGGCAAGTATTCGATGAGATTCAGGTTGTTTGAGATTCAGGTTGTTGTTGAGATTCAGGTCGTGCCTGTGAAGAAAGTTGACAGAGACCGAGACGGCAGAGAGTGCACCATGTTTGTTTTCTTTATTTTACAAAAGCACATTGTTTTGTTGTTATTATGACTATACAGAAATAAAAGTAGACCTTTTGCTGTTGCAAATGATGCCTTATTTTTTTCTGTAGCATAAAAATGACGGAGTATTTTCATCAAGAAAAAACGTGACAGACCACACTGGTGCAGTCTTCGACCCCAGAGGGTTAAAATAGCTTGAATATTTAAATTGGCATGACTTAAAGTGACATACAAGTGACAATTCCGTCAACTGTCTGAAACGCACGCTAGTCTTGTATTGCAGAGCAAACTCAACAGGGATAACGTGGAGAACATGGAGAAGACACTGTACCACTCAATCTCAATCCCTCAGACTGTGAATTTCTGTCTCACAGAAAGTTTCAAAATGACTGATTGGCTCTGATAATGTTTGGATCCAACCTACATGCTATAGTGCATAAATGTTTGCGTAAATTTCCTGCTTTATATTTGCGAAACCTGCAGCAATGTGTAGAATTTTGCTCAATGCCTGCAATCTTGCAGTGAAATTCAGGCCCTGATTATACTGCACAAAATCAAGCACAAGTGAACTTAAACCAAGTTATGTAGTGAGAATGTGTAACTCCTGTGGAAGCGCTGTTTGTAACTCACTGAAAACATCAGTTAAACCCTAAGAATTCACAATTTTTTTTTTTACAATAGTGCTCTTATTATAACATTATTTATATGGCAGTCCTAGTTATTCATGTTCTGCATTTCTGATTTGAGTTGTGCTCGCTGAAGATCACCAGTACAATGAAGCACTTTGATAGCAGGTTTTTAATCAACGAGGTTTACACAAAGAGAAAAATAACTCACTGCTCTTGACTGAAGAACTTTAATACAGTTGCTAAAATTCAGCAGTAATAAAATAACTTGAAATTTTCAACAACTTTTCACATCATATCTTTTTGCATTAAATAGTATCGATAACAGTATCGGTAAGTACCGGTATCGATAAGCAGTATCGGTGTCGGTATCGATAAAATGTAAACGATATCGATCCCTAGTTATGAGTGAACCACACACTTTCCAGCTGGCCATCTGAATGATGTTGCTGTTCGGTGTCATTTATATAAGCAGTCATGCCATTGGTGGAGCCAGAGGTTGACACACTGATAGAGATGTTTTGATATCATTATAGAGACACAGTGTTTACACTCTTGTGGGAAATCAACCTAAGAAATGGCTACTTAAAGTTGTCTCTGCGCATTAAACTGAGATAGGCAAAAGTATTTTACCATCCAAACAATGACACACATCAGCTTTAACTACCATTTACAGTCAATTTGTCAAGTGTTCTGCTGATTGTGGGATTTTGAGAGAATCTTTGAAAGTCTACGTGTACAAATACATCACCTGCACATGGCCTGTCTACAGTCTAATTATACTGATGCAGATGTCTGTTCCTCCTTTTAACATCTTTATTATTAGCTTTGATCTAACCATGACAAACTGCCATTTTTGTGAGATTTTGCCTTAGACAAGTGTTCAACGAGACATATTTATTGTTCAAAGGTAATACGATCCTCAAAATTAATTATATGAATTATTACCATTAGTAGGGGATTGACCCATCAACAATATGCAGAATTATTAACAAGACAAAGTCTGAATAGGAAAATAGGAAAAGAGACAAATTTGCACTGAAATATCATAATATTTGTATGGATGAACACCCTTTGACAATATAAAACATGAAACATATCCTTTGAAATATTGTCATTTTTTATTTATTGATTGATTGCTATCCTAATTATGCATTATTTATATGGTTAGTTACATTGTTATTTGAATTTGCCCAACACAAACAGACCTGCTGGCATGGTTGGGTTTGTACACAAAGAGTGTGCAGGGTGCAGTGGGCTTTTTATATATTCAAAACTAAAGTTCAAAAATAAGAACAAAAACACTGAATCAACAACAAGGCAGGACAGGACCAGGCAACACAGCAACATTAGACAATGTAAATGAAGGATGACAGGTGGGATAAACTAGAAAGGCACAGTTAAAATTAAAGATAGGATAGCAAATGGAATATAGAAACAAACAGAAGTTGTGTGCTCACACAAAACATGACAATATGAAAGCACATGGCCAATGAAAATCCATGTGCTGAAAATGTGCTGCACAAAAAATTACAACACAATAGCACCCAGCCAGTGAAAGCCAGGCGCTCAACAAAAACAAAAGGCCTGGCAAGCAACATGGACTCGTTGGAAAATACCTGCCTCTATATACATTTCTGCAAAACTGAAAAAAACATACCTATATGTATGAATCACTGCAGTTTCCAGTTGAAATGAACACTAGAGGCAGTCAAATTATTTTATTTCTTTTCACACAAAGTATGATTTACAGATACAGGCTCATTTACACAGTTGCTTTCAGAATGTTATGTTATGACTTCAAAACTATTTTTACATCCTGCGCAATTTTAAAATTTATACTTTTGAATGCTGTCATCACATATACAGCTTTATATGCATACGTTTTCTAATTCAGTAGGTTTGCTCGGTAGCTTACACGATACGGCATTGCACTTAAGAGATGAAGAGCTCTGGTTCGAACCCTGTGATACTACAATTCGACAAAACAGCTCAAATCCGCGTGAGAATGTAAAAATAGCACAGTTCAGCATCAACAGATATGTTTTTATATCACTTTTGCATTTGTTAACACTATCGGGTAGGTTTGGGGTTGGGTTTGTGTAGGGGATATTTCCAACACGATAGAGCATTAAACTTTAGCGACACTCCTCGAATATTTTAATTGTGAACCACCGCAATACGTACCAGAAGCAACATAATAAATACGCAGGAATACGTGCCTGTAGCAACGTATTAAAAACGTGCCACGGTCACATATTAAACGTGTGTTTTAGTGCCACTGTCTGGACATTTCACTTTGAAACTGCCGTGAAATGTGCAGTAAGGTACATAATAATGGTGTTGCAGAAATGTATTTAAAGGCATGTATTTCCAATGAGCCTGGGTTGCTGACAAGAGTACACAGTAAAGGAATGAACACTCAACTCGTGTGCTTACAACAAAATTAAAACATGCAGTATGACAATGAGCCAAAACGAACCAAATAGATTCAGATACCATGCTTCATATAATGCACCACAAAGACGAGAGGGTGCACAGGCAGGACTCTGGCAGAGAGCCCCAGTCAGGAGGCCCAGTAGATGGACGGACCAGGGAGGCTTCGGAAGATCAGGGACCCCAGATAATGAGATAAACACCAGACTTAGACCTCCAAAAGGGGTCAAATTGATGCTACATGCACTTTTACAAGTTGTTTGAACTGAAATGTGTGTTGGCAGTGTGTGTACACAACCACCCTATGATGATAAAGATCCACCTAGTGTTTTTTTTTTAATCTACTAAAATATCTACCCCTTTCTTAAATTGAGCCGATCTCAGATGCCTGTCTTTGTGATGTCACACAGACAGGCCCCTCCCACATAGTTTGATTGACAGTAGCGTTTCAGCACAGACCTGGACTGGCGTCTTACCTTTGACCCGCCCTGAGTGAGCTGTCATCAGTCCGCCATTGTTTCACCTCTGGAGCAGATGTAGACAAGAATGACTCCTACGCGATTGAGGTGTTCTGTTGTTGGATGTAATAATGAACATAGCAGCCGTCAATTACTCCCGACATCTGAGTCGCTGAAGACGCAGTGGATTACCTTTGTTTTTGAAGAGAATGTGCCCCCGATCTACATAAATGCGTCTATGTTCGTGCTGTAACGAATCAGCTCATGATGAAATATGAATAATTAATCATAACTAGTTATAATTAATTATGAATATTTTAGATCCGCTGTAGATATTTAGCTGACCTCTCAGGGTCAACTGTCTTGTCAATTCTAAGAACGTTAATTTCCTGGTTAAGGGAAATAACTTCCTTACTGTACAATTCTACAAAAGCTTGTAGCATAAATCTGCATGATTAAGTGACTCAGTTATGAGCAAACAATGAACCACGTCAAGTGTGATACAAGTAAGGTTTTATTAACCACATAAACACTTAAACTAGTCTAACATACTACATAAACACATAAACTGGTCTAACATCCTACATAAACACATAAACCGGTCTAACATACACACACACACACATCAGGGTTAAAGTTTACTCAGTACAGAAAGAGGCATAAGGAATGAATTTTATGGAACACTTTGCATATATTCAGCAGATCTACACCTGAGGGAAACATCAGATTCTTAGTTCAAACACACCTTTGTAAAAAGGTGTAAGTGATACCTCATGTATCAATTAATAAGGCTAAGTTTGATACTTGCATGTCTCATCTGTCTGAAAGAGAGGTTTGATGTAATCTGAAGTTTCCAGTTGATCTTTGCTGAATTTGGGTCGATGAAAAGAACCAGTTTTGAGTCAGAGAATCTTGGTTAATGGAAAGGTTGAGGCCGAAGCCTGGCACGTAACTTAGGATGTTCTGGAGCGTTGGAGCGTCTTATCGAAACCTAACAGAACCACCGACTGGGAGGGTCCCTGGTGTGGGGCCTTTAAGGTCGGAGAAGATCCCGCCTCTCAAGATGGGCTTGTCCAATGAGAAAGGAAGAAATTCCAAGCGGGAGGTTGCAATTGCTGGAGGGTTTTACGACCCTTTGTCTCTAAGCATGGTAATTTGCAAATGGACTTGAATCGAAATTACTAAAGATTCTCAGGACCCTAATATATATTGCCTATGTACCAACATATAATATACACGCTTGTTTCGATCATAAGAAGGCGAATTCATAGATACTAAACAAGGTAGGATTACATATAGGGAAAGGATGACAGGAATGGGTTCCATTATAAGCATGCATAAAATAGTCTAAAATATCAAAGACAACATACACCATACCGAAGGATCCACTGTTCATTTCAAAAGAAAAGTTTTCCTAATTAATTATAGAAAAGTCCAGTTCTACTGTGCATTTGCCTCGTGCTTATGGACAGTTCCCCCGGTCACATTACATGAGTCTAACATAGGTTCAGGGTTGCCATGGTTACCTAGGGTCCGGGTGTTACGCATTTCGGGGGGAAGGGTTCATGGTTCCTCATATGGCTTGTTAACTGAGGTGTTTTACAGAGTATTTGTTAAATATAGCTAACAAAATATATATTGTGTGTTTGATTGGTCCAGACGCTACAGTGCGAATCATTTGTTATCCAGCTTCACCTACAGAAGAAGTGAGTGTAAGGTTTTTTTAGTGAATCTTTGCAAATCGCCTTGCCTAATAATGTGCTAATTAGCAAGTTTCACAATGAATGCGGCTAAAGTAAACAGTCCCTCAGAGAGCAGCTCGGAAGAGAGGGGCGGGGTTAGCAGAGCTCATTAACATTTAAAGGAAAATGCTGCAAAACTGCGTGCTCTGAAAAGAGCTGTTTTTGACAGGGTAAATAAAGGTGTTTTTTACACTACCATTGAGAAATTTTAACCAAACTATGTTACAGACTTTTCATTAAGACCCTAAAGAGTCATATCAACTTGTGGAAAATGGGCATCCTATGACCCCTTTAAGCAAAGGGAACCCTCCTCTTCCTTCTCTTGTGAAGGTGAGGTGGTGGTGCACAGTTGGTTACACTCAACCACCTCTGGGGGTGGTAAGGGGGGCCTCAGGTGAGGCAGACATGAAGCATTAATGTTGGGACTGAACCAATGCAGACAGGAGTGTCGAGATCCACACGCTCCACACACAACACACGAGAGAGTGCACAGCATCATCAAACTTGAGGCTGCAAACAAAGACAAGACAATATATGAGTTCTTAGTCAATAAGCTAAGAATAAGTGCAACCGAAGTGACAGAACCCTGAAACCTGCAACCTTATTTTGGGTTAACCACCAGTTCAAGGCCACTACCTTAGAGTGAATGATTTGGGTAAATCCTCTTCAGCTCAGATTTTTGGAGCCCAGCTTTTAATAAGGAACATAAACCACAGCACAAATATCCCTTACTAGACTCCACATGTGAGAACATGTACACATACACACACATGGCCCTCATTTAGATCTATGTACTTGACTCATCTGTAAAAAATACATCAGATGCAATTTGTGCTATTTGAAAGGTTTTCATGGCACAAATAATCAAATGCACATTACATTTCTTGCTCTATTCTTACACTGATTTAGTTGGCGTGAAATAAGTTATGGCAGAGCAATAGTAAGATGACTTGACTGTTCTTGCCAGAGAGGTTGTCCGTGGGGGTTCGAAAAATTACCTGCATCAATCTACAGGCAAGCAAAAAGAGACATTTAAACATAAGATGTATGATGGATGGTCTTTCATCTGCCTTTGCTTTAAGCTCAGAGAAATAAAAGCTCTCAATTGTGATAGTCACTCACAGGATAGGTGAAAATTAAACTCTTGTCTACCCCTTGTGTCAGACTACTCTTAGGTCTGAACAACTTGTATCATGTAGTTCTAATGGAAGTTCTTAGGGCTTGAAACAGGTTTCTTGAAGCAGTTTCCTTTCTAACAAATTTGGCGTTGGTCTATTGTCAGGGGAAGTTGGCTTTACTGTGTCCTCCACCTTAATATAAGTAATGTGCTGCCATGCTGAAGGAGATGGTGAAAACTCTTTCCATTCATCTTTCTGAGCCTCAGGTCTGAGAAAGCTGGAATGAATGATGACCTGGCTTTATTCGCTTGAGGTGAAACGGTGTGCAATGCAGAAAGTAGAAAATCAGACCTTAATGGAATAGTTCCCCAGAGCTCTAAGAAAATAATAGAAAAGCTCTGTATTACTCAAGCTTTATCATTTTAAAGGGATCCGTTCACCCAAAATTGAAAATTATGTCATCACTTACTGATCTGTATGACTCATCTGCAAAACACAAAAAAATATTTTGAAGAATGTTGGTTTTGTTTATCATTGATTTTCATTGTAGGAAAAAAAAAACTACTTATTCTCAAAATAACTTTTAGGCCTATTTTCCACAAAAGGATTTTGTGTGATTTAGGTAGTTTGATTATCCGCAATTTCTCTCCCTCATGTTGTTCCAAACCATCTTTGTAACCTAAGAGGTTTCTGTCCCTCCAGTGAAAGACCATTCAACCAAAAATTCATCAAAAGTCATCGTAAAAGTAATCCATATGAAGTCTTCTGCAAAGTCATGGTCACTTTATTAGATTTTTTTTTTAACAATGATTTAAGCCCATCAAATATGGTAAACGGCAGCTCAGCCATACATTCTTAATGCACAAGAACAAACCTTTTTTCTTTCACAGTGATCTGTCCATTAAAAATATCTTCATCTGTGTTTCAAAGATGAATGAATTTCACATGGGTTTGGAACGGCATGAGGGTGAGTAATAGATGTCAGAATGTTCATTTTTATATGAACTATCCCATTAAGGGTGGAGGCAATGCACAAGCCAGTGATCGTAATTTCTTGGGAAGGACTTCTGAAAAATCCTTGTTTTTCTCCCTACTCTTCTGTGTGATGTTTGTAATCATCTATTTCCAGAATACCTCAACTCAGTATAATAGTCACTTCACTTATTTTGATATCTGTAAAAACAGATAATTTTCAAATATCATTGGTTGCCTTCATTTTGGCAGACTGCTCTTCCTAAAGGCCACACACCCTCACATCCTTTGGAAATTCTAGTAAGCACATTTAGATGTTGACTCTCATTGTTCATTGGTGTCTAGCTGTGCCGTTGACTCTCTAATACGTAAAGTAAATCCCAGATTGTCATTACGCAGCTGTTTCAGTCCATTGATGGCTTTCCACAAAGACTTAAGAGACAGCTTGTAGGATAAACTCGTGCCGTCAAATGATTAACGTGATTAATCGCATCCAAAATAAAAGTTTTTGTTTACATAATATATGTGTGTGTACTGTGTGTATTTATTATGTTTATATAAATACACGCTAATATTTAGTAAACAAAAAAAAAATAATATTGTGAAATATTTACATGTACAATTTATATTATATATATATATTTAATATATAAACATAACATGTTTTTCTTAAATATTTACATGCATGTGTTTGTATTTATATAAACAAAATAAATATACACAGTACACACACATCTATTATGTAAACAAAACTTTTATTTTGTATACAATAATTTGTTGGACAGCACTAGTATAACTATATCAAAAGTCGTCCTGCTTAAAGACTTTTAACCCACTTAACCCTCGATTAGTCTTTAGTGGCTAACCACAGCATATCACAACTCTTTCAAAGCTAGCTTGTGGTTTACTACTTTCCACAGTGTAAATCTTAACATTTAAATCAATATAGTGTACCTGTTCCAAAAACTAGTAAGCTGTCTTGCTGTTACTGTTTACATGTGCAAGAAAGCGTTTTTATCATAAATGTTAGCCGATCCACTATTTTCTTAAAGGGACAGTTCAGCCAAAAATGAAAATCTGTCATCAATTACTCACCCCCTCATGTCGTTCCAAACCCGTAAGACCGTTCATCTTCGGAACACTAATTAAGATATTTTTGATGCATTCCGAGAGCTCTTTGACCCTCACAGCAAGGGTACTACCACGATCAAGGCTCAGAAACGTAGCAAGGACATCATTAAAATAATCCATATGACATCAGTGGTTCAACCGTAATGTTATAAAGCTACGAAAACACTTTTTGTACGCAAAAGAAAAAAAAAGAGTTTATTCAACAATTCGTCGTCTCCGCGTCACACTATAGCGCCATTTTGGAGAGTATCACATACGTAAACAATGTATGCTGTTCTGTGTCAGCAGCACCGTTGTTTACGCTTTGATCTGAACGTAAACAATGTATCCGCGTACATACATTGCATACGTTGTTTACATATGTGATACTCTCCAAAATGGCGCTATAGGGTGACGTGGAGGAGACAAACTGTTTTCTTTTTTGCACACAAAAAGTATTCTCGTGGCTTTATAACATTACGGTTAAACCACTGATGTCACATGAATTATTTTAACGATCTCCTTGCTACGTTTCTGAGCCTTGATCGTGTAAGGATCCTTGCTGTCTATGGGAGGGTCAGAGAGCTCTCGGAATGCATCAAAAAGATCTGAAGATGAGCGAAGATCTTACAGGTTTGGAACGACATGAGGGTGAGTAATTAATCACAGAAGATTCATTTTTGGGTGAACTATCCCTTTAAGAGATATCTCAGCAAACCGTACCCACAGTAACTGGCAGACAGAGAGCACCTCAAAGTCGTTGGATTGGCAAAAACAATAGTGTGTTGCTGTCTTGCTTTTTTGGTGATTACAGAATCTCAAGATATTGATGTCTCAGGACACATATTTCAAGTGTCTATGCTATTCCATTAAAATGTGCAAAAGAAATGTGGTGGCTAATGACTCTCTCTTGTGTGTCATCTTCAGTGCTGTGGAGTAGCTTCATCTGCTAAATTTCATCACTCCTTCTCTGTATTCACTCTCAGGATGTGGACAGTTTGCAGATGTATCTGGAGGAGGTTCGTTTCTTTGATCTGTTCAGCTACAGTGAAGAGGAGGGTGGCTGGCTCTGTTTCATGTGCAGTAACCCTGAGAAAGCCACAGGTAAATAAGATTTGCTTCCTGTTAGTCTTGTATAAACACATGCACACAATCAGTGAGTCAAACCTACGACAATATACCAAGGTTATTCAGTTGCAAATAACCAAACTTTTAGTCCCTGATGTGTGAGAGAAGTAATGGTGAGTCTTTTCAATGAATCAGTTGATGCTGTTCACAAAAATGGTCTTAATGATTTGTTCACAGCTTGGGCTGATCTGGTTCTCGAGTTCAACTCGCTAACTCGATCCGTTCACAGCTGTTAACAGCTCACTGAAGATAATCAGTGAATAACAGTGATGATTTTAAAAGTGTTACAGTTGATCCTTCTCTGACGTTAATGATTAGTGGCTACATGATTTTGCAAAAGCACATCAGGACTCCAGATGTCACATACAGCTTCAGTCCTCTGTTATGATTGCTGAAATCTGCTTTCCATGAGAAGAAAGAAACCATAAATAGAGGAGAAGGTGGTTTGTCTCGTTTCTGTAGCTGAGATAGTTTACATCAGTCCAGCATTAGGATGTTCATCATTTAGACAAAAGAGGCTTCTGATCCCATTCAAGTGCATCCAGAATTGCTGTTGCTTTGTTTTGAATCTTCTCCAGATATACAGATGTGCTTTTTCCACAAGAACCAATTACATACAATGGAGAAGGTTTTTGCCTGTGGCCTGAATGTTTACCAAAAACAATGAAACATATTGTAAACTGGTGCACATGGAGCATGGCTATTTCATCTGAGATCATTTATAGGCATTTGAATCACCAAAAAAAAGAAAGTCTCAGGTCTCAGCATTGATATTGCTGAAACGCGCCATCATTTTCCATGTGTTTAACAGAGCTTCTGCACTGCCGTCGGTGCAGTTTGCGTAGTGAGGTCTAAAACAATGTGTTCCTATAAAAAAAATTGCTTCATTGCTTCATAAGTTTCATCAGAAGGTCAGTGTTGTTTCACTAGCTTCACCAGCTAAGATCTGTGTGACTACTAGCAACACAATGCAAAAAAAATGTTCACAATGATATTTTATTTTATGTAATCAATTGAAATTTGTTAAATGGAAATTTACTTAATCTATTTGGATCATTTTTGTTTGTCATAACTAATATGGAAGTATGTATAGAGACCAACACAAACAGGGGTGCGTTTCCTGTACCGTGACGTAACTTGCTGCTAAACCATCATTGTATGCAACGTTGGGGAAATTAACTAGCTTCTTATGACTTTCCCAAAACCACAGTAACATGTTCACCCCTTCATTGTTTGAACCACATTGGTTAAACAATATACAGTAGCACTGTTCAATCAGTAGCCGATTTTGCATATTAAAGGGGTCATATGACGTTGCTAAAAAGAACATTATTTGGTGTATTTGGTGTAATGCAATGTGTTTATGCGGTTTAAGGTTCAAAAAACACATTATTTTCCACATACTGTACATTATTGTTTCTCCTCTATGCCCCGCCTTTCTGAAACGCGTCGATTTTTACAAAGCTCATCGTTCTGAAAAGTGAGGTGTATGCTGATTGGCCAGCTATCCAGTGCATTGTGAATGGCCGAATACCTCAAGCGTGTGACGGAAATGTTGCACCCCTTAACATACTGTGATGCCGTGTCCCGGCGCGACGAGACAAAACCAATTATAAACGAGGCATTTGGTGCATCCAGTGGGGACATAATTACGGATTATAATGATTTATACTTTCTTTTTACGCGTTGCGTTGCGTTGCGCCACGTAAACATAAAACCATGTCAGCAATTGTAATCGGAGAAACGACAAACAACAAACATTACTCTACACTGCTCAAAACTCGCGTTTGAATCGTCGGTGGCAAATTCTTTAAATATGAAAACAGGCGGTGAGTCAGAAGCGCCAGACTGTCCTTGCAAAGTTTGATTGCCCCACTTTATAGAAACAAAACCGTTCGCATTGGTAGGCTACATTCCCAGGTTCAGGAAACAGTCCTCCGAAAAAAACAATATGCCTGCACACCATCGAATATTTGGTTGAAGTGTTCTGCTGGACCAGGTTGTAAACACTTACCACTAGTCAGTTTTGTCCTCTTTTGGAATGCCAAACAAAGTAGTTTCGCTTTCACAACGCAGAACACAAAACACACAGCGTCTCCACAACATGGCGGCGGGGGCAGCAACAATACTACAGCGAGAATCAAAGTTACGCCTTCTTTCTTTGCGTGAACATTTGGGCGGTGTTATGCAAATCTTCCCACACAGTGACATAGACATGTGGGGGCGCGTTTAAATGAGGCGTTTTAGGAGGGTGTGGACGAGTCTTAACTTTTTATAAAGAATATCTCTTTGGATTTGAGACTTTAGTCTTTGCAACTTTAGGGATCTTATCTATTCACGAACAGCTTGTAACACTCCAAAGAGAAAGGAAAACTTGAAATTGCATCATATAACCCCTTTAATCTTGCTAAATTGCCACAAAATTGGCAGATTAATGCTACCGGTAATATTCCTACTACTCATCCCAGAAAACTGCTAATTTACCAGCACTTCTAATATTTTATTCTCAGTAGACAGTATTTCTAGGCTTTGGGTCTTTACTCTGGTTTTTGGTTGTTACTCTTCATGTTTTTCTACTTTGAATATTTTACACCCCCGGAGTTGCATGTTAAAATTGTTCACTGCTGTTTGGTGGAGTATTGGATTGCTACAGTACATGAAATTTTGATGCTGTCATTTTACTTCAGAAAGCAAATGTTTAGGCCACAAAGAGACACTTTAATGAGACACAAAATGTTTTTACACACCACTATCCAGCAGCCAAGGTGGGAATAAAAGACTCATTGAAACCTCACTAGCAAGAGGCGCTCATTAAACGAGGGTTGTAGCACACATTCTACTTCCTTTCTACTTATTTGGAATGTGGGACAGTTTCCATTAGCAGAGAGCTGTAATGATTCTTAATAGAGTGAGGTGAATGTTTACAGAAATAAGGACTTGGGGAAACGTAAGCAACGCTTGGACAGGCAGCACATACCGTGGCAGTGTTACGTTCTGACAGAAGTCTGGTGTGTCGTCAGCTCATGAAGCACATTATGTGCTTTGTAGGGCTGTCCAAATTTTTTTGAATTTCGAATATTTGTCGAATTTAAAATAAAAATCCACATTCTAATGCAAAAACGTTGCATTCGAATTTTAGGTGTGCGTTAAGCAGGCAGCCTTATCAGTGGCGCACGAGGTGTAAGTGTCATTGCATTATAATGTTTTTGTTAGCCTATCCAGTTGAAGCCACTAGATGCAGCGCTGCCGTGTTGTTCATTAAAAATATTGCGGAAAAAGAGAACATCAATGCGGAGAAGATCTTGTTTACGTCAAAACTGATACCAAGCCATTCACGCAGAACACATATTTCGCGCATTTTCTAGAGGGACATCTATCACCGCTGCACTCGCATCTCGCACAAAGGAGACGCATGTTTAGAAAGCCATGTAAAATTAATGCAAGTTTAACTTTGAAAAAAACATATATCGAGACTTTATGGCAGGTTTTTTTCCCTATCCCACTGCATTTCATGTTTTCAAATGAGAAATGCACTCTGTGTGATTGATTTTCGTCTCTTTGTATTAAACTATGCATACATATATGCTGTTTTGTTTATAGTTGTTTAAGCAACTTAATTAATTATAATTGGTTTATAAACATTATTTTAAACATTATGCACTTTTTTCATAGTCATTTTATCTTATGTTTTGAGTAAACGTGCATTAGCAATATTTTGCTCAATGCGCCCTCTTGTGGCCTCAGAAGAGAAGCCAAAAACTTTTCTTCACCCTTACTGAAATTATGCATTTTAAATTCGAATATAATTCGAATTTTGATAATATTTAAGTACAAAATTTGACTTTAGTTTTTCAGTCATTTTGACAGCCCAAGTGTTTTGAGAGTGGCTCCGGAGTTCGCTCCGACATAATGAGAAATTCAAACAAGGGGGGCGAGACTGGCAGTGATACAGCTTCAAACGACCAATTTGAGCTGCTTAACCTTGCCTGGCCAAATTTCAGAGGGTACCTCCTGCGGTTGTGCTGCTTTTCTCTTACTGTCCTGTCTAATTTGTACATTTCAAAAGCTTTTAATTGACATTTTTAAGTTTACGTATGAACCTCACCCATTTTGGGGCGGCTCCCCCCCCCCCCCCCCCCCCCCCCCCTTAATCGTAGGGATTAACGATTCACTCAACTCACGATTCGATTCACACTTTTGATTTCACGATTCACAATTTTTTTTTTTACAAAACAAGATTTAAGACAAATTACAAATTAAATGTGTCCTTTTATTATTGATTGGACAAAATGCTGAACATTTCTTTGTGAATTGAAATAAACACTTAATATATCCGAATAATAGCACTTTCATATACTGCTTTTTTGTTGCTTTTGATTGCTTCTATTGTCCTCATTTGTAAATCGCTTTGGACAAAAGCATCTGCTAAATGACAACATTTAGCTACATTAAATAAACTTCAGCGTGCAAAAGTATGTAACTGTAACGGCTGCTCACATGAACTGCTCACAGCAAGACCGAATGCATGGTCCACTGTTACTTAGCGCTTCTTTAACTGTTTACATTTAGGAACCTACTGTGCTAAAGAGGATACTTGCCAGGACGGCCATTTAGACATCATTTTGTGTGTATTTGGTCGCTTAAGCTCAACAAACTACGAAAAATAACAGCTAAATAAAAAACTTTGGATGTGACTGTGTGAATGCACAGAATACAATCTTTGGAGCACGCGAGTACCAAATGGCTTAAAATACTTAAGATGTGCAAATTATACATTTTTGTGACAATGCAACAATGACCCGATTAGTCAAGTGACAATTTTGTCAACTGTCCCGAAACGCGAGCTAAAGTCTTGTATCGCAGCGTGCAGCAGCTCGTTGTAGTGCAGACAAGATAGAGTTGTCTGAGAGAGTTCATGATTTCAAACTCTGGTTTCAACTGACTGATTTAATCTTATAGTTTGTGTGGATTTATTTGCTCATCTAACCTACATGCTATATTGAATAAATGCAGGAATTTCCCTCATTATAAACTTGAAAGCTGAGTAAATTAGTAAAGCTATACGATATAGCTACACACAATCCCACACTGAAATTTAGGACCTGATTAAATATAACTCTATTATACAATTTTTTTCAAAACTTTTTCAGGCCTGGAAATTGCTGTTTTAATATTTGTATGGCTTTTCCAGGTTATTCATGACCGTACGGACCCTACAAGCAACTGATGCACGCTGTTAATCACTTAAACTGGTCCACCAATGTGATTACGCGAATGGTCCGTTACCTCTCCCTCCTCTAATCACATGCCGGATCCGTTACCCCGCTTTGTTCCGGGACCTCGCAATTTACAAATGAAGCACTGATAGACTATACAATCTCCAGTTCAGTATGTATATATATATACAGTAAATAGCTGCTCACCTCACACCTGTGACAGTTTGTTCTGATATCCCTCTGCCACCTCAACTTTGCTTAACCTTTGTTTAATGTTATTTCTATAGCTATTTCTAACTAAAATTATTTTAAAACAAAGTAGAACCCACTTTATATTAAGTGCCTTTAACTACGGTGTTCTTAAATTTAAATGAATCAATTGGTATGATGCACTTATTGTGTACATACCTGTTTTTATATTGTACTTACATTTAAAAATATTTATTTAATCCTTCTTCCCATGAGAGACATAAGGCTACACATTTAAAAATACCTTCCTGTACTGTAGTTACATCTATACATCAATAAGGTTCACCATCTGTTTGATTATATGCAATTTGTAACTAACTGCATGATTTTCACTGTACATTTCTGTCATCAATCGATATCGATTCTCATACCCAGCGATACGATATTTGCCGATATCAAAAAATTCTACGATACGATTTAGATACGATTCGATTCAGGAATATATCGATCGATTTATCGATATTTTGACATTTATGTACCTATTTTAAACAACCATCTACATTTTTATTAACTCTCAAATGCAACAAATATATAGGGATGTCACCGCTACCACTTTTTCCCGTACTCCGCGAAAGAAAAAACAAAAAAAAAAAAAAAGGAAAACAAAAGAAAAAAAATCAACACGATACGATACTTTGATTTTTAGTACTTGCCGTACCGGGGATATTTTTATTGCATTTGTAAATGTTTTAAATAGTGGGTACAGAAACCAAAAGAGTATGTATAATGTTAGTTGGTTAACTTTATTTATCAAATAGATACAGCCAAACCTAAATGTATTCAGACACCTTCAACATTTCTCACATTATCACAGTTTATTCGCTATAGTTTAGAAAATGGTAATAAAATATGACAAGAACTCAGTTATACTGTGTCAGAACAAATTTATCTTGATAATGTCAGATAACTTTAATAGGTATTTAATGGATTACAATCAACCAAAAATTCTGACATCTGTTAGTATGACAGTATTTACACAACTATCAATACTTAGTCGGGCAACCCTTTGCCTTAATGACAGCCTGTAGTCTCCTGGGCATGCTGTCACCCAGCTTCATGCAAACCTGAACTTCATTTTTTTTCCAGACTCGATCTGAATAATTTTTGGACCCAAATTTACCGTTTTATTTGATTCCACTCTCTGAAGAATCTTGGGTAATAACATGTTACTTTATTTTGCTATCCTCACTTACATAAATTAACTAGTGTCCTTGCACCCACTAGTAAAAAAATATGAACAATTATATTTGGTCTATTTGGTATATTTTTGGTTTGACTGTATATCCTTTTAATTATGGCCCAATGAAAATGGATGTTAAAATTTTAAAAGTTTTTGTTACTTTCACTGTTCATTTTTTTGCTCTATGGTACATCATCTTTAATTTAATAGCATTAGAGCTGCTCCATTGCAGCGGCTTAGTACTGTAATCACGCACTTTACTGTAATAATGCAGGGAACCACTCGTTATAAATATCCTAACTGTGATATTTTCAGAAATATAAGGCGCGTTTTTTGCTGCGATTTATATTCCAAAGCCACCTCATATAATGCAGAAACACTCAAGCAAGCAAAACATGCGCAACGCATGCACGTATTTGTATTGGTGCAGAATGAGAGGACAGTAGTACAGTCTAGTGCATTTCACACAGGCTGTTAGATTCACTTTTGCCAGAAAGTCGTGTCTGCCTAAGGTTGAAAATAAATTATGTTTACAGTGAATGCCCCTATAAATGGTCTTATTTTTACAATTTTAGTTTTACTCCAAATGATGCGTGTGCTAAGTGAGAGAACATCAAAGATCACACAATAGATGTTCTCTCTCTCTTTCTTTCTCTCTCCCTACCGTTAAGTAACTTGTGTAATGTTTTACTTACTTGTTTTTGACACAGCCCCCAAAAAAAAAAAAAAACTCCCGACCGAACTACAACTGTCCAGTGCTGTCTGTGAGACAGGTATATTCACTCAACAAGCTCGCGCATCTGTGCCGCCGCGCGCTCAATCCACTCAGCTTGCTTTGCTTATCAGCTTGCGCACATCAGCTATACAGGCTTTAATACTGAATGTTTAACATTATATTCTTTGCATACATATACTTCGTAGACATCGTTAATCTCTTATAACTCCATTCTGCTGTCTTTTGTTCTGTTGTCGGTGTTTCTTTGTCTGAATATTGCACTTATTACATGTTGTGCGGTATCGGCGTTTGGTATCGGGGCATCTTAATGAGTATGAGTACAGGAGCTCAGTATCGGCCCGATACCGATACCAGTATCCAAAATCAATTTATATCCCCACTCATCAGTACGTTTCAAGTGTTGACTCACAAATTTGCGATCGGTTTCCTGAGACGGCCAAGTTGGTGAGTACCGATCGGTCATAAAATAAGATTATCAGCCGATGCCGAGACGATCAGAGCATCCCTATTTTTAAATCTTGGATATCAGCGAAATCAGCATATTAGAATGATTTCTGAAGGATCATTGAATACACTGAATACTGTAGTAATGGCTGATGAAAATTCAGCTTTGATCAAAGGAATAAATTACATTTTTTAAATATTTTCAAATAGAAAACAATTTTAAATAGTAAAAATATTTCAAAATTGTACTGTTTTGCTGTATTTTTTATAAATAAATGCAGCCTTGGTGAGCAAAGAGACTTCTTTAAAAAAAAAATTTAAAATTCTTTAAAAGTTCAAAAAGTAAAAAAACTTAACATTAAAAAGTTTAAAAACTTTTGTCTCGTAGTGTAGGCTGATTATTCTTATAGATTGACACAAATGTGCTTCAGCCAGAAAAAAGAATATGAAAAGTGCTCCGATGCAGAAAACAAAAAAATTGAACAACAACAAAAACTTGAAATGTTGCTTATTATTGAAAATGCAAATTCATTCTCTGCCAACATTTTAGATATTGATGAAACATGACGCATTTCATCACAGTTAAACAAGACATGTAATCAAAGCAGTTCCGCTCATGAACGCTACTTTATCAGATAAAAATGAAAATGCCATCGAAACTTTTCTGAAGACAGTCCTTTCCTTTCAGAAATACATTCATATAAAACACCCGCGCCGTGTTATGATTTTAAAACGTGCAGCGCTCATGTTTATTCAACGAAGTCAAATGCCACAAATAAATCAATGTATGGAAAACTGTATGTTTAGATCGGAAGTGTGTTTAAAAATCATATCACCGTTATTGAAAAAAATTATATCGCGATACATATTGATATTGAATTATTGTCCAGCCCAAGTCTTGACACATGAGTTTGGACGAGAACGCACACATTGGCGGTAATGCATAGACGGACACTGCTTGAAAATATGGACAGTGCCATAACAAGGTGCCTATTTATACTACAGGTATCGATATTTTACGCGTGGCATCGATACATCGTATCGTTAGACATTTGATCGATGGATCGTTACACCCCCTAATTATAACATCACGCACCCCAAACCCTAATTTAAAAACCAAACCCTAACCATATAGTAAGTACATTAATATTACTCGGTACTTAAATGTACAGTTACACTTGTAACGGATCCTTAATAAATTAAACTGTGTTTTGCAATTCACAGGAACCAATAGTACATTGTCTAACTTTCATTCATGGATTCTTTATAAGTTTTTTAAATATGTTTATTTGTTAGTACATGGTCATTTATAAAGACACCTATAATAACGTTGCCCCAAATTGACCGAAATTTTCCTTTAAAAGAAATACCCATTAAAACCAGAATTTTATCTAGCTAATTTTGGTAAATTTACATGTCTTATTTGGTCAAATTTAACCCAAATTATTTAAACCTCATGAAACATATACTCTTAGTGTACTTTCACTATATAGTCTCTCTCTCATCTTCTCCTCTCTCTCTCCCCTCTCTCATCTCCTCTCTCCCGCCCCCTCCCCCCTTTCTCCCCTCCTCCTCTCTCTACTCTCTCTCTCTCCTCTCTCTCTCTATATATATATATATCGATATATATCTGATATAGTTATATAATATTCTCGTCTCTCTATATATATATAATCTCTCTCTCTGTATATCTAATATATCTGTAATATATATTATAGAAGTTAATACCTCTTCAAACCCTGGATAAACTCTTGAACCTTTATCTTATGTGTTGTTTTCAACCTCTTACTCAGACTCTTTTCCCATTGGCTGTTTTTGCTTTCTGTGCTACGTGTGAATTGGAACTGTCAAAATCCAGATTTCCAAATGAGCTGCATCCAAATTAGTATAATATACTGTTTACTGTAGGTTTGTACTTCACTTGTGATGGGAGAGCACATTTGAGTACATCACAAACCGCCACAATGCTTTGGGACATTGTGTAATTTCAGAAAGACCAAAATTCCTCAAACAATTGAGGATCTATCTTGCTTTGGACTTGCCGAGCATCAGTTTTGGCCTCTGCTCTTATCATAGTGCATGTTTCACTTCCATGACCACAAACAAACTCCTTTTTAAGTACAGTATCATATACACAATAAAACAAACAGAGAACAGAAATCATTCTAGCCAAACAAATGCAACGCAGAATGCAGCGCAGATGCTTTTAATATTCTCGGATTTACATTTGTTTTGTTCATGTTCTCACACACACACATACAAGTGCTTTGATTCAAGAAAGGCAGAGAGAGTAAAAAAAATCTAAGTAAAATGAAAAATAATTTATTTGGAATTCATAATAGAGAATTATTATGTTGCTCATGGGATAAACACACACTAATTAAATTATCACTCATTACCAGCACTGTAATGCAGACATCTGCAGAAAGTTTTGGGTTGAAATAACTAGAACAACAATTATCTCCTCTAAGGCTTCTCATTTGTTCTGCCAGTTTGAAATTTGAAATGATGATTTTGGCTGTACCACTTCAAGTGTATCCGACACCCAATACATCATTGTTTTGATATAATCTGTTGAATTGGCATTCAATGTGTTTTATGTTTTTTTTTATTTAACTAATTTTAATAACAGAACAACATTTTCTGAGGGTTAAGTGCCTTCTTTTACTGACAGTTTGTTGAAAAGAAAAAGAAAATGACTTCATTTTTAAGACTTTCAGGCCCTGTTTTGTACCCTATTCCTAGAATGTGCCTTTTATATCCCAGAATTAAATTATTATAGTAACCTAATTTAACCAAAAAACAAATGGCCCTTTTTTGTTTTCCAGGGAACTGAGGCAGGTCAAGGGCAGTAAGTTTTTACCCCGGTGTTAATCGGCGCTCCAGTGTTCTCTGATACACCATGGACTTAACTTCTGCCAGTTGGGATCATAGTTAGGTGATTATCAAAGATCAGTCTTGCTTAATATTAGGTGGGCTATCAAAGCGCTGCGCTCATCTGTTCATTCTCATTCTCAACTCAGACAATGGGCTGCTTTGTACCATCCTGGAAGGGCTATAACACAGCTTCCTGTTTAACTGAAATAGACCCATGAGAGATCTGTGAAACGCTTTGTGTAGTTCAGACAGACCCAGCAAACACAGGCAGGAGACAAAATATTCACCATGCCTGAAACCACACCAGATATTTCAACGTGGTGGTAAACACTGAGCAACGCTCTTTTGTTCGTCTAATGAGAAAACTTAGTAAATAGCATGGAGTAGGTCCAGAAGAGGATGGCTGTGTGAGTGAAGAGTATTGTTAGAGTGACTTGGCACTCTAAAATTCTGCCCTATTTTCTTTGGGCAGAATATTGTCAGACTTTGTTCCATGTCTCCTGTTGTGTTTTCCTCAAATTTGTGTTTTCCTGTTCCTATTCCCATTTAGTTCTATTGATCCGTCGAATGTCATTTCATGTCCTCAGTGTATCCCGTGTCTCAGTATTCAGTATTTCCAGCTTTTGTTTATTAAATCTTTGAAATTTACTTTATTCCTCGTCTCCGCGTTCATTCCTGTGCTCCCCAGTGTGTGTGTCATGACAAATATAGCCCATTTTACACATGCTATCTTTACTGGTAAATTACGCTTTAGAGGTAATGTGTGAACAGGACCTTTTCAGAAATACCGGTAAATCAGTTTTGGATATTTTATACTATTGTGTGGCGTCTTGTGTTTTTAAGCACAGAAACATGTTCTTACACCTATCATGCAAAAGTAACAAATTATTAAATTGGAAAGTTAACTTAAGCACTTCTCCTCATCTGAGCTAATGAATTAAAAACACGGCATAATTTCTGATAACTGGCATCACAGAGTTCACTGGTGTTTTGGTGCTGATGTGTGAATGGTCTCTTAACAGTAAAAAGCCAGAACACCATTATTATTTATTTTTTTGTGAACAGTTGATTTTGTGTATTTACCGGAAAAGTCATTCTGGTAATTTTGCTGTAATTTGCTGGCATTACTCTGTGAAAGGGGCTAATGTTATAGGGCTTGTCCTATACATTTCAATTCATCATTTACTCACATCCTCATTTCATCAAAACACAATTACAATAGTCCATACAACTTCTGTGATTCTTCCCTCTGCTCAGTTGTTAACCAGGACGGCCAGCCACTCATTGAGGGAAAGCTGAAGGAGAAACAAGTGCGCTGGAAGTTCATCAAAAGGTGGAAAACGCGTTATTTTACCCTCGCCGGCAACCAGCTTCTCTTCCGAAGAGGAAAATCAGTAAGTGTCTTATTCACAAGACCTCAGAATGTATTATTTATGCATTCCTTACTGTCAAGACTCTTAAAAAAAATAATTTACTCACCCTTATTTGCTGTGCAATATTTTTGTGGAAATGTGCATTCACTACCTTTCAAAAGTTTGGATTAAAAGATTAAAAAAATTTAATTAATGAATCAATAAATAAATATATTATTTATTTTAAAAGAAATAATACTATTTAGCAGGGACACATTAAAGTGATCAAAAGTGGCAGTACAGACATTTATCATGTTAAAAAAGATTTATATTTCAAATAAATGCTGTTCATTGAAATTTCTATTCATCTAAGAATTCTGTAAAAAAAAAGAAAAATGTTACCGTTTCCACAAAAGTATTAAGCAGCAAAAAAAACAATTTATTACAGTTTTTACAGTATTTTTGATCAAAATAAATGCAGCTTTGGTGAGCATTAGAGACTTCTTTAAAAACATTTAAAAAATCTTAATTTTTCAAAACTTTATTCCAAACATATTCCATACAACGTGTGCGGTATGTTCCAGATCTTCAGAAATCAAATGATAGCCCTGTGTAAGAACCAAACCAAAATATAAGCTGTTTGCTTAGTCTTTCTTTTCATGCCACTCTTAAGGTTTGTGCACACCGGGACGATTATCGTGCACTATTATCGCCAACGTTTAACGCCTCGTGACTAAACAAAGGGCGCCAATGTGAGTGTGCACACAAAAGCGTGCAAAAGCATCATTTAAAAAAAAAAACACGCCTCAGGCTCGTTTTTTTGGTTTGAAAACTGGCCGACCAATGAGATTGGCGCTTTTGTTCACGTGCCTGGAGTTGCTGATGTTACAGTAAAACGTGACTTGGTGGCGCTCAAGCACAAAACGTTCTTGCCAAGCACACATTGATACCTAACGACGAAGAGGAAGTGAGTAGACCAAGAAGATGCATCGAGGCAAGATGAATGTAGAGCTGCTGGTCTCATGGTGTCTGAACATGAAGGGCTTTATGACAAACGCGACAGCAACTACAAAAATCTCGATAAGAGGGAGTTGTTATGGAGAGGAATTGCAGATCAAATAGGATACGATGTGTACCGGTGTATTTCTGTTTTTCATTAAGCGCCATCTAATGTCAGGGAGTGAATTTGCACGTTCATTCGGCTCATCGCCAGCGAAAATCGTTTGGGTATGAACACAAAAGACGCGTCGAAAAACGATAACCGTCCCGGTGTGTACGAGGCTTTAGACGTGTCACCCAAAGTTTGACATCAATGCCAAATGCCGTTTTCTTTGCAAAGTAGCACGTTTGAAAAACACAATGATAACTGAGAGCAATACTGATTATTAGTGAACCATGACTTAAATTTATGTCTGTTTCTCACACAAAGCTATTGTATTGCTTGCTACCTCTGATCACTGGTCTGCTTTCAATATACTGAATAGAGCAGGGAGACCATAAATCTTATTTTGTGTTCCATGGCAGAAAATAAGTCATATGGGTTTAGAATGTCATGACAGTGAGGAAATGCAGAGAAAATGTCCGTTTTTGCTTGACTAATCGTTTAATTCATGTGTTTTCAATCAAATCAAGTCCTCAGAAAAATTAGTTAGTGTATCATTCTAATTAGGGGCCAAATGTCCTCTTTTTGAAAGAAAACTAGTCTTCTTGCATCTGCCTGTGAACCCTCACCCACTGCAAAAGATTACGAGCATGAAAAACAGTGTTCCTGAACCACCATCTATATTGAGCAATTCTGTAATCTGGTGACTAAAAAAGTATTTCAGTTGTTAGATGTTTTATTCTAGGAGCTAATGGCTCACTAGTAATTGTATTAGTCTAGTGCCCTGCTTTATGGAAGATGATCAGATCAATCTTGAGATTCACCAAAACGTTCTCTTGAAGGGATTTACTTGAACTAAATAAAACTAAAATGGCTTGTCATAATCTCTTTGTTGTGTTTAAACAAAGCAAAGACCCAGTTTAATATGCATCCATATAACTTGGAGCCATTTAGGGTTGTGCAAAAGAGAATTCATAACCAAAACCATGACATACAAAGAGTGACTAAAAAGCTAAGATCAATCAGTCTCGCAGTATTCTGACAGAAAGCCAGCAAAAGCTTTTTTAGTAAAAATGAATTTGTCAGAGCCGTAAGCACATTAAATCTTGATTGATTGTAAATCTTAATTTGGAAAAGCAATGCGTTGCATTACAGTAATTTTATTTTGCAAAGTCTTGACAGAGTCTTCATTTTATCAGGCATGACACAAGCTCTTTCAATATGATTTTGAGGACAATTTGGCCTCTTGTCACGGTATCTAGTTTTTATTATGCCTTTAATTTGCTTGCAATTCTTTAGTTTTTCTTTCATTTTAATTGTGCTTATTCTCATCAGTGTACCCCCCCCCCCCCCCCCCCCCCCAAACCCAAAAAAAAAAAAAAAAAAAAAAACAATGATAAGCCTCATTTCTGGCAAACCTTGTGCAGCGCCTCTTAAAACAAGTTGAGAGACAGGCAGAACAATAGAGTAAGAGAACTGGAACCATCAAGAGAAGACATGCATGCTTTGATCCTCCAACCGAAAACCCCATCCATTGTGTTTTCCCATCAGGAAATAGTGTTTGTCTAGTTGACTAGTCATCACAAGGTTGAGTATTATGCAAATGCACCGCATCCCTTGTGAAAATTAAAAGTTTTACTTTAAAGCACATATCATTATGTTTTAATAATCTTTTGTCATGCTTTAAAGACGTACACTTATTTTGATGTGTTGACTTACTAAAGAACATGTAAAGTTCCTGATTATAAGGAAGTTTAATATATTTAAAAAATGTACTAGAACCGTCAACTTCAGCAGTAACTGTGTAATTATAAATATATTTAAATACATGACATACAAGTATATTTTAGTTTACATTGAGTGCACTTTAACTGTATTTCAAAGACAATAGAAGCAATTATTAAATTACATATAAGATGTACTTAAGTCCTACTTAAGTGGGTCAAAAAGCACTCTTAAGTTCAACTAATTGCATTTAATATAAATTAACATGCAATTATTTGTCCAAAACATAAATTCAGTTGCGCTTACACTCTTAAAAATAAAGGTTCTTCACGATGCCATAGAAGAACCTTTTTGTCTAAATGGTTCCATAAAGAACCTTTAACATCTGAAGAACCTTTCTGTTTCACAAAAGGTTCTTTGTGGCGAAAGAAGGTTCTTCAGAATATAAAAAGGTAAGAAAGAGATGGTTCTTTAAAGAACCTTTGACTGAATGGTTCTTTGTGGAACCAAAAATGGTTCTTCTATGGCATCGCTTGAAGAACCTTTTGAAGCAGCTTTATTTTTAAGAGTGTAGGTATATTCTTTTAAAGTATATTATTTCTGCAAAGTCCTCTGATAAAGTGTCTCAAAAGTCTGATTGGCGTCAGGTGAACCTCAGAGTAAAGTGAGTAAAAACTTGTGTTGGGTCTGACTTGGACTACTGGTTCAATGCACATGGCTGTGGTCCATGCAAAGCCTTCTGATTGTTAGCGTGTAAAGCATTAGCGTTTTCCCTCTTGTTACTCACAGAAGGATGAACTGGACAACAGCACAATTGAACTTAGCAAAGTGCAAAGCGTTAAGGTGGTTGCAAAGAAGAGGCGTGACCGCGGGCTGCCCAGAGCCTTTGAGATCTTCACCGACAGCAAAACCTACGTGCTGAAAGCTCAAGACGAGAAGCATGCGGAAGAGTGGCTGCAGTGCATCAATGTGGCTGTGGCCCAGGCCAAAGAACGTGAGAACCGCGAGGCCACAACATACCTGTGATGCTTGTTCTGCTGAGGATCCTGTGGGCTTATCAAGCCAGATGTGTGTGTCCTATTGCCATGTTTTTTCATTATGACAATTTATTAACATCAGAGACAAAAGTCCTGTCTCAAATGCCACCTTCAACCTTTGCAGTCATCCTCCACATAAATTCTTGCAATGGCAAGCCACTAAGACTGTCAGTTGGTCCTTTGTTACGGTAAGCTTGGCAAAGGGCATCAAGGGCACATTGTGGCCAAAAAGGATCCCTCAGGAGAACCCTTATGAATCATGAAATGATCAATGGGACATCCTACAGTCTTATGGACTTCTCAGACATGTGTTAGGAAAGAGCACAAGACCACAAGTCAATATCAAGTGCGTCATTTGGGACATGACCAAAGAAAAAGTGTGACGTACAATGAGGCTGAGTAACACTGAGCTGCACCTGTTCTACACTTCGCACTGACGCTCATTCTATGGGTCATATCTTAACGTTTTGAGAACAGCAATCGTGATTTAATTCATCTTTGTCTTCCAGAGAAGTATAGAAGACTTATTTAGAATCAGCCATCACATACAATTAGAGCTGTCACAGTTAACATGTTAACGCATACGGTAAATACAGTAAGTTTTAACACTTCATTATTTAAACCGTTGCCACATTTATTCAGTTTGATGTTAAATACTGACTTACTGCCTCATCCTGTTTTGTGATTTCGCTTTTTGGTATTTGTGCGAGATAAGTGACATTTAAGCAGAATCCACATAAATTCATGAAACTAATAATTAAATAGTCAGATTTTATTTTCTTTCCTTGAAAAGGAACCGAATGCGGTAGCATGTTAACTAGAACTGTTAGAAATTAATAGGGTTAATCCAGGAGTTCCCAGACTTTTTTGATCAGCCACACCGCTTAGATGTAATATTACTTGTATTTACTTGAACTACACCCTGCGATTTTAAGTTAATAATTTAATTGATATATTTACATGTTCACGGTTCTCTAATGTTGATAATACTAATCATAATAAAAAATGTATACAATTATTAGTAGTAGTATGTTTTGAAAATTATTAGAATAGAAATATATTACTATTATACAGTACACACTTGTGCTGTAAAATAAAAAATAAATATTTGATAATGAAATGCCCATTTATTTATTTAAATTTTACATTCAGTATAATTAATTATTAGCTTTTTTTTATCAACCCACAAACTCCTTGCAGTTCCCCTGTTTGGGAAACCCTGGTTTAATCAATTGACAGCCCTCCTTTCGGTACATGGCATGAAGTAAACACTGAAGTTTTCATAATTGTGAATTTTACTGCCAGCTCCTCTGCGCTCCCAGAATACAGCAAGAGCCAGTGGGTGGTTACGGGTCTTGGATGAAAGAGGTTACTTCCCTAAGAGAGGGTGATTATTGGGGCTGAGGTGTGGCCTCGACTAAAGATTTTTGTCCTGGCCGAAAACCAGGGGGAATCTTCATGTTGCGTTAGTCGACTAATCGCACGTTTATAGTATAACCATAAATCATAGTAAAGAGCGTTTAATTGCCTATGTACTCCCAAGAAAGGTTTGCCACACAGCGCACCGGCAGAGGTAATGATTATGAATGCATCAAGAAAAAAAGCAGTAGAGCTGTCACTTCCCGGAATATTGTGGGTAGTTTACCAGTGCGTGGGTGGTAGAAACCAGTGGTGGGTGTGCGTGTGTATTTTGTTGCGGAGTGGGTGGGGCGAGTGAGTGGAATTGACTAGGTCTACGTCTAGGGTGATGCGGCCGATAGGTTTCATACAGATCACATAACCTGAGAATAGTTGTTTTCCATCTGAATTGGTTCGTTTAAAAGCAGACATTTCGCTTTCTATAGATAGGCCTATATTTCTTATGCCTGAGGCAAGTATACACAGAGTTTAGTTTTATTTGACGCGCTCAAGTTCAAAGACCGTGATGAGACGGCAGAACGCGCACCGCTTGCTTCCTTATTTTACAAAATCACAAAGTATTTTTGCTATTATGACTTCACACAAATAAAAGAAGAGTCTTTAAAGCTTACAAAGATGTATAACTCCTATTTGTATGACCAAAAGATTTTAAGCGCAAGTGATCACACCGGCGCGCGCTTCCTCATTCCACACAAACACTGAAATAGCGCACATTTTTATAGGTTAACGTTAGAGCGAGCGGTGGCACTCACCTTAAAAACCATAACACACCCCACAACAAAGGGTTGTTGTTGAAGTGCTACTTACGGCAGTGTGTCAGATGATATCCATATTTGAGGTCGATGAATGATAGGCGAGCGTTTGGATGTCCTGGCCGATGTACTGTATATTACCGCATCTGAGCAGCTGTTAACGATCTTTCGTCAGAGAATGCATGACTTTACTTCACTTAGTCGACTATTGGGGGGCAGCCCTAAATATTATACTACATTTAGCCCTCAGCTCACAAACCATGTGAACTGTTACAACATACAGCAATAAAAAATAATTTTGCTGGATTGACTTCACAAAAGGACCAAAAGCATCAAGAAGTGCCGCTAATAATCAGCGCATGAAAGCATTCACCACTGGGGATACGAATGTATGAATGTAGTGGCAAAACAGATTTTGGTACAGACTGTTCTTTGCCCACAGAAACTTGCGTGTCAGAAATGTTGATCAGTGTCTTCTTGAATAACACAGAGGACCTCTCCAAAGTTTTAGGGAACCGCAGAACAATGGCGTTGAAAGAAATTCGTTCCATTGGTATATGTTTCAGAGCTGTGTTTCGTGCGATGGGGTGGGCTTTCATGTCTCAAGGCAAAGTTTGTCCCTTTTTCTCTACAATTTTTATACATGGATGAATACCAGTTATGCTGTACAGTAACAGGGACTCAAATTTAAGCCTTTTATCTATTTATAGTAATAATTATTTTGTCATGCAAAGACACATTGGGCCTCCTACAATACGTTCTGCCCTGTGACAAACAGTAGCTACTTACATGTATTATGGATTATGTAATCAGATTCCAAAAATTAAGTACTTGTGAAAGTGCTCATAATCAGATTACAATTTATTTTTTATGGATTACATGATTATATATTATTCACACAGTGGCAGTAAATTATTCATAATTGAGTGATTCTCCCTAATTCTTTTTTTCCTTGTTTAAATTTTCCTTTCTAAAAATCCTACTGTGTGTCAAACCATGCAGCTTTGACTATATTCATAAAGACACAGACAGACAAATCACATATTTAGATCTCGGGGGGAAATATTTCTTCACTTTGCTGTTTTATATCAATATGGTATGTTTAATGGGAAGTGTTAAACAAGTTTAATAAAAAAGTAATCTAAAAAGTAGAGAATACATTGCCTAAAGTAAGTAACCTAGATTACGTTACTAACTACAGTTTTCATCATGTAATCTGTAACAGACTACGCCAGCTCTGGTGACAAATGGGTTTGGCTTGTTTAGATTCAGAGAGAACAGTGTGAAATTGTATTTCAAATTGCAATTCCTCAAATTAAACATACACCTTCATTTAGAAAATAACCAATACAAGTGGCAGCCACTTCATGGCCGACTGCCGCACAGAGAAAACATAAAGTATCCCAGACCTGGTCCTCTCTCTCCCTCCTTCTTATATAGTTCCTTCTTGCAAATCGAGACATGTGTGGCATGCAGGTGTCTCTCATTAGCACTCGCGCCATCGGCCTCGCTCCATTCCCACGACTTTCGGCCCTGCCCTGTTTGCCACAATTATATTATACACAGGGGTCTGCCTGAGGTATTCATCTTTTAATGCTTTCTTTATAATAAATTGGCCACTTTCATTCTTCACGTTTTTTGGATGACTTTATTCAAAATGAGAATATTTTTTGAGGTAAGCATTGAAGCAATTAATGATTGGATATCTGACACAAAACATTTGGCCCTTACACTGTAGTATTTCATTGTGTCTGTATATCGCAAAAGTATTGTTTAACCCAGGGTTAAGTCTAGCTTTAACCCAGGGCTAAAAAAAGATGTTAATCATGGCATGAAAAGCTCTGTTGTAGTTGAAAACAGAAGTATGTCCACAGATGTTTCTTGTTTTGCTTCACAGTGTTGATTCCCTCGGTTTATTTACTTGAGTTGACAACATAATCCAGTCAGGATGCATGTCAGCATCTTGTAGCATTTATTTATCCACAATTCTGCGTGCGAAAGATGATATTTTGAGAGCGCAAAAGTGCGTTTTGCCGCAACACCGCACCGCGTGCGGCAGCAAACTGAGTTTTTGTGTGAAAGGTTTAGTCCTCGAAAGAAGAAAGTATTTCGAGCGCACGAAAATCAATTTTGCATTTAAAATAAGTTTTTGGATTTGTGCAGACCTTCTCTTTTGCGCGTGCAACGTTTCTCTAGCTTGCTCACCTGTTGCCCGCCCTCAGTGCTCTCTAAATGCCAACAGCTCGCTTGCTCAACACAACCCAGCGTTACCATATGCCACATTCCGCCACTCAAGACGGCTTCTAAATTCTGCCTTGACAACCAATCACACATTCATTGCTTACTCGAGCAACCGCAAGACGAAAATTACAGTGCATAAATGGTTGATGCAATGTTTGGATATTCTGATCATATTTATTTTCCAAGCACCTTTTACCAATATCCAAACGGGACCTCAATCAAATAACTACCATTACTCCTTGTATTTAAATCATTTGTACTATTATCGATATAATTATTCAGAAGTGGAAAAGTGAACACATGTAATTATATCAGTGGGCATAATTAAGCATATTTTTCTTTACAGATAAATTAGCCAAAAAGACTTGAACTTCAAAATGATGTAATGCCCCTGAGAAATATGAAACGCATACAATGTGAGAAATCGCAAGTTAATGCTGACCATTGTGGTACTCGCAAAATGCTCAGTGGTCGCAGGGTCAGTCACAAACAGTTTGAGAAGAAAGGATGGGGGATGTTAACGCAAAAGAAAGGAATTAAGTGTAAGAGGGATTAGGGTGAAATCACCAGAACAATGTTATGCTGCGGCGAGCGCCACTATTTTCCAGAACTGCAACCTACCTGCAGTCTCCAGAAGTACAAGGTGTCAGGTTCTCTGAGACTTAGGTTAAGTATAGAATCCTAAAAATGACCCCTACTTAATAAGAATCACATACTGAAGTGTAGTAAAATACTTGAAGATTTTTAAATATACAGTGTATATATATATATATATATAGGCTTTATAGACAGATAAGTTGAGATTGACTCTTGAAGGACCAGCACCACATTTCTTGTACCACTGTTTGAAGAATTTATCTTCCAGAATCTGGCAATAAGTTCTGGGAGTTCATTTTTAGTCCATCTCGAGATTTTATCTGTAGAAGATAACCTGCTTAATAATTATACACACCTGAATATAAGACATTTTTCACTTCCAGCCTTCATGAATAATTATATATCAATTATAAATAATTAAATACAAGATTAATAGTAGTTATTAAGATTGATGTCGTTTGGAATTGGTAAAATGTGCTTGGAAAAAATATAATCGGAATATCAACTTGCATAATAATTATGAACGCACTGTATTTTTCCTCTTCTGCTGTAGAGGTAATGCAAGGAATGTTGTGATTGGTTGTCAAGGCAGCCAATCAGAATTTAGCAGCCTCACCTCTGATTGGCTGGAATTGTGGCATATTGTAACTCTGGGTTGTGTTGAGCAAGCGAGCTGTTGGCATTTAGAGAGCACTGAGGGCGGGCATCAAGTGAGCAAGCTAGTGAAACGTTGCACGCGCAAAGGAGAAGGTCTGCACAAATCCAAAAACATATTTTAAATGCAAAATTGATTTTAGTGCGCTCTAAATACTTTTTTATTTGCAAAACGAACATTTTCTTCACAAAACTCAGATCGCACGCATGCAAAATGCAAAAAATATGATCTTTCCAATGAAGAATTGTGGCAGAGATCTAACCCTATACTAATGGCCCATAACAGATGGGCTTCTGCTCAGCAAGGTGTCTCAAGGTCCCAGGATGTGTGAAGACCCCCAAGACACATTTGCATTTCCATAGTTTGTTACAAAGTTTTACGTCATTTACCAACTATCAACATTCTCACAGTCATCCTGTTGGGGTCTCCTGAGGCAAAATTCTATTTATTTTGAAAGTGTTTTGTTTTCTGTTTTAGTTCATCTGATTTTGTGCTGGCGCTCTTCACTTCCAGCAGCTGTATAAATATCTGTTCCAATTTACTTTCTAATGTCCCCACCGGCTGAACGGGGGGGCGCGGGGCGGCGGGGCTCATGTTTGTGTTGTTTCTCCTGAGAGACGGATGTCTATTTTCTCTGTATTGAAGGTTGGCTGAGTGGTTTTGTAAGTTACGTAAGCCGGTTTGTTTTTTTTGTGTTTTTCATATTGAATTTAGTAGTGAGGCAGTACTGACTGTGAGAGCCGTTTTTCAAAGACATTCAGTGTTAATAGAATTTTTTATATAGAAGTATTAGTCAACCTTACATTGACCCGAGTTACATTTTAAGACGTGTTCTTGATCTTTTTGTGAAAGAGTCATCGATTGTTATTCAAAGAATTTGATATCCAGTATCCATGTGAGGCTAATGGATCATGTGAGTACCAACTACAAATTTAAGCGCTAGAGTTGAGCAAATCAATTCTATTCCGACTTCATTCTGTATGGGAGCAACCCGGGGTCCTGGATCATGTTACTCATAAAAAATCAAATCCTCTCCACATTTTTCTGTTATGAATTACTGAGATAATCACAACTGAATATTCAGTGTTCAAAACAGCATTACACATGACGTTCTTAAACTTTGTAATAATTGTGAACATGAACAGCCACTGGATAAATCAAATATTTGATTAGTATTGTAATGGTCTGTGTGATTGATGTGCGGTGGGGGGTGGTTGGGTGGGTTGGTGGTGGTGGAATGTTTTTAGTGCAAATTCTATGAGGGGGGGGGTCCTGAGGTGGGGGGGGGTGTGTAATTTTAATGTTTAAAACTATATGACTAACGCTAAAAATACTTTCAATTTGGTTGCAGATTATTGTTTTTGACATTTTCCAAAGCTTAAATGTTTTCTGAGATGACGTTTTCACTAAATCTACCCTTTATTGTACTATGTAATGAAAATAATTACAAACAAAAGATTCTTTTGTTTTCTTTATGTAGTTTTGATGAAATGCAAACTGATATTATTTGTTTCACTAATAATTCAAATATTATTATTATTATTGCGCATTGTACTTTCACTACTAGGACTCACACACGCTTACTGAGGGTGGATAGTGTCCCCAAGGTATGAAAATCTGCCAATAGCGATGGGGGTACTGGCACGCGCTGCGTTGGTGTCGTGTCCAAACCTTGTAAACACGCGCTTGCGTTCATCTCAAACACAAATTAAGATAGTTGGTTGAAAAGGATCGAGGCGCTGCGTTTCTGGACCCTCCAAGGGCGGAGAGCATTGGTTGTTAAGAAGAAAAACCTTAAAAAAGAAATTGGGGAGGGGGTGACCCAGACGCAGAAACTAGTAGGAGCAGGCCGAATCGTTAAGTATGGTTCATGGGGTAGGACGCATGGGTTCAACCGGTAATTTAAGGCGAAGCGACAGACGGTAGTTTGTGGGGTGCAAAGAAAAGAAATAATGGCAGACTTAATTCCAATGCTCGCTCCTCCAAAGTGTCCTCTTGGCCGCTTGCTGCTCGTAACAGCACAGCGTAAGGCAGGTTCGACATACACCGGCACGGTGTATTGGGGCGTTTGGTACTGGCCTCGATAATGCGAGATGGGACATGAAGGGCGGATTGTTGTTGTTTTTTTTTATATATATATAATTGAGTAATTTATCAAACATTACAACATAACAAAATCGACAAAAAAAAAAAAAACGAAAATATTTATGGCTCACCACTCCATTTAAATCAATTTATAATTATGAAATGGTTTAACAGTAATCGTACAACAATTGCCTTGACGGACATGGTGTGTAGGGGGGAAGGGGGGAGTAAAGGAGAGAAAAACAATAAGAGAAACAAAAAAGGGAAAAAAAAAAAGAGGTAAAAGGGGAAAAAAAGGCAGAGAGAGGGGAAGGGAGCATCCTCACGCGTCTCACATATTTAAACCTCATTAAACAAACCCTCTAATAAGAATAGAGGATATATCTAAGCCCATATATATTAAAAATGGGTCCCACCTTCTATGAAATATAGCATTCTTACTATAAGAAGCACAGGTTAAGTAATCTAGCGATACGTATTCCAGTATAACCCGGTGCCATAGTGCCCTAGAAGGGGCTTTATCCATTAACCAGTTCAAAAGAATAAATTTTCTTGCACAAAATGTTAGGAACTTGCAAAGTGTCTTTTTATGTTTGTCTACAATAATGTCATCATATATTCCAAGCAACATATGTTTTGGACCACAGCCAATATTAATAGATAAAATAACATTGTTATTTTTCAACCATAGCCCAAAACTTCTGAATCTCCCTACAAAACCAGAAACAGTGAATAAGATCTCCTTCCTCTGTTTTACATTTCAGGCACATTGGCGAGCAGTCATCCTTAAACTTGTGCCTTAAGGTAATTCCAAAATTTTCAACTGCATTGCTTTTACTTTATTACATATGCTTAGGGTCCCTGCATTCTTCCATGCTTCCTCCCATTGATCGTCTGTGATTTGTATATCAAGTGTCCTTTACCATGTCCTTTTCAAGGAGTCCGTATTTGAAGAGCCACAATCCTTGAGGACCTTATAAAAAGAACTTGTAGAACTGTTAATTTGTGAAAAAAGCTGTCTCTCCACAGCCGAAATGTCCTGGTTTGTGAGCAAAGTAGTGTCCTTTTTCACAAAGTCCCTTAATTGTAAATAACAAAAAAAATCCTGTCGTGGAATATTATACTTGATGACTAATTGGTCAAATGACATTAAAACGTCCCCATCAAATAAATCATGCAGAGTGGTGAGACCTTTATGTGCCCAAACTTGAAAATGTGGGTCTACAGTCCCTGGCAGGAAGTCGTAGTTATCACAAATAGGAGTAAAAGTTGAGGTGAGTCGGGGTCGACCCTCCAAACGTCTAATAAACTGCCATGCCTTGATAGCACAAATTGTGATAGGGTTACTACAAGCGACTTTTAAGGATTTAAACTTTTTAAGAAAAAGCTAATTTACTAAAGGAAGTTTACTGAGTGAACTTTCAATATCAAACCACACTGTTCTGGACCCTCTATGTACCCAATCAGAGATGTAACGTAGGTGAACACTTAACTGATATCTCCGAATATCTGGAAGGTCGAGACCTCCATCTGAAGATGGGAGCATTAAAGTTGAAATTTTAATACGTGCTTTTTTTTTAGCCCATATAAAGGAACTAAACCAACCATTCAATTTCCTAATGGTTTTATGAGTGAAATTTATTGGAATTATTTGAATGGGGTAAAGTAATCTTGGAAGAATATTCATCTTCAGAAGGGAGATCCGCCCCAGCCAAGAAATAGGAAGGGCATTCCACCTTTCTAAATCCATCCGAATACGTTCAAAAAGTGGAAGAAAGTTTACTTTATACATCTGCTCAAAGGAGGGGGTAACATTAATGCCTAAGTATATTAAACCCTCAGGGGCCCATCTAAATGGGAAGGGTGGTAATGTTTGGGGTATTTGTTTTAAGCCACCTATAGGCATTGCCATTGACTTATGATAATTAATTCTATATCCTGAAAATGTAGGAGAACAATTGTTGAATAAAGTTGTTATTTTTGTTTTCTTTGCACACAAAAAGTATTCTCGTAGCTTCATAAAATTACGATTTGAACCATTGATGTCACATGGACTATTTTAAAGGGCACCTATTATGCAAAATCCACTTTTACACAGTGTAAAAGAAAATGGTTTGGACATAAATGTGTGTTGGCACAACCACCCTACAATGATAAAAATCCCGCACTCACTCATTTTTTTAATCCCTTTAAACCAGTCAGTCCTCCTAGGCCGGCGGCCGTTTTTGAGTCGCATGCGTGTGACATCACAGTTGGTTTTTTCACTGCATAGGGCGGGACCACGGCGGTTGATTGACAGCTCTGCATTGCTATAGTTTCTGCCCTAGGCGTTGTAGGCTTCCTGGGCAGATACATGTGGTTCTACGCAAATATCGAAAAGAAGAGGGAACATGGTGGATCAAAAAACGTCAACACATACGGGCGGATGGGGGCGGGCCAGATGGGGCTCTGGAGAGGGCTTGGATGTAAGACTGAACATGAGAGTCTTCATTTTCTCCCAAAATCTGAGCTGCTGAGGACGCAGTGGATTACTTTTATTTTTAAAGGTAATGTGCCTCAAAATCGACCTAAATACGTTTATCCCTCCGAAGGACGGGGGGGGTGCGGCGGGGGTTGTGATATAACTCATACACATACTAGGATCCTGTCGTGTCGTCAGTGCTTAGCATTTTAACCATATTTGTGTGCGTACATTAAGTATTTTTTAACTGATCAGCGCCACGCTTGTGAGATTAGTTCGCGCCGTTCGTAGAGCGAGATTCGTTCGGTAGCGCAGTCGCACAGCTCGGTCCCATTTGATCCGCGCCGACGACTAACATTGCGCTGTTTCATCCCACGTTCAGTGCATTTGGCTTCCCATATGGACGGCTAAACACTGGTTCCTCGCTCCATCTGTTTGTTGCTTCTCTACGGTGTTTTATTGCTGTCTATATGCACTCGAGAAGACGTATATGCGACGCCCTCTTCTGGAAACAGGGCGGGAATATGCAGCTCATTTGCATTTAAAGCAATACACTCCAAAACAGCTCTTTTTTGAAACCACTCCAAAAATACTTTCGCAAACGGCAGCTTGTATAATAGTGAATAAAATGAATCTGTGGGTACTTTGGGCTGAAACTTCACAGACACATTCTGGGGACACCCAAGACCAATGTTACATCTTGTAAAAAGGGGCATAATAGGTGCCCTTTAATTATGTCCTAACTACATTTCTGGGTCTGGGAACGTTTCAGTTACATTGTGCTCTATGCAGGGTCAGAAAGCTCTCTGATTTTTATCAAAAATATCTTAATTTGTGTTGAGATGATGAAGATCTCACAGGTTTTGAATGACATGAGGGTGCGTAATGACAGAATTTGCATTTTTGGGTGAACTATCCCTTTAATGGTGCAAGTGAAGTATTGATGCACTTTTAATTGAGTTAATTAAGGGGTAAAGGTGTTGGCAAGGGATACTGGGTGGTTGTTTAGATAATGTTTGGTAATAGATACATAGCTAGTCAGAAGTTCTTAATGGAATACATATGGGAAAACTACAGGTCTGATTGGTTAGAAAAGACACAACATACTAAGTCATTCCTGTAGCTCATGGAGTAGAGCATGGTGCTAGTGATGCCAAAGCCATGGTTTTGAATCCCATGGAATGAATGAGCTGATAAAAATGCTTTTCTTGAATGCAACATAAGTGGCTTAGAAAAAAAGCGTCTGCCAAATGCGTAAATGCATGTCAGACCAAGCTGAAGGTCTGTGCCATGTTTGTAGGGTATAGGCTGAAAACAATTTTAAAAGGTTGGTCTTAGGTTTGGGATTTTGAAAACCCCAGAGTTTGAACAATAATACACTGCTCAAAAAAATAGTGACTCGAGACTAGAGAGGCAATAGTACGGCAACCCCCAAAAAGGGAAAGGTTTTGCAGGTGGTTGCCACAGACACAGATGATCTTCAGTACTTCACATCTGGAGTACTACTGATTTACTGAGTTGCTTTAATGAAATTCATGCATGTCTAATCAGCCTGTAATTTCAAATTTTGACTTTGATTTTCGGTGTGATTTTGAATCCAGCCCTCAATAGGTTGATGATTTTTGTTTCCACTCACCATCGTCATATAATTATGTTCCAACAAATTACACCATGTATACAAGTAAAGATTTGAATTTGAACTTTAATATTTTATTAATCGAGATCCAATGTGTGCTTTAAGTGTTCCCTTAATATTTTTTGAGCAGTGTAGTATGTTGCCTTTGTGAAGTTGATCTTTTCTTAGTTTTTCATGTTGTTCACACATCAGACAGAGTGACCTTATGGGTTGTATATTAAATTGCTGCTACGTGCCTAAACAGCAGTCACTGCACTGAACACAGAGGAATAACCCTTAAACATGATATGACGGTGCTTCAGCACCCTTGAGTAGAGAGCAGCTTTGCCAAAACATATCCATGTTCAATCCCCCCCCAACAGACCGAAGACACACTGGACCGGCTCCAAAACAAATACAACCACCATATATACTAAATACACATTACAAACATGAGTATGTCTGCAAGTAAATTTACACCATTCAAAAAGCCAACTTGAGTTGGGAAAACATGAACAAGACCCTTGGAAGAATATAGTGTTCCGTCTGGAATCTTCTCCTGGAGTTATCTTGGCAGACAGGTTTTGTTTGGCCTCCCCCACTCAGCATATAGAGACCCTACTGACACTATGATGACCAAGCGTGATGCGGCAAGTTTCCAGAGTCAACCAGTTTATCTGTCTGCACTGAATGCAAAACAGCTGAGCAACATGACAATCACAGCCAATCAGAATATATTTGATGTTTAATGTACAGTGATGAGGAACAGGACTCGTCAGAAACGTCTTTTTCATCCCATTGGTGCATAGATCCATATTGCCCAATGAGTTATGAAAAGTAATGATGGCCCTTTGGGATGAAAGGCATGATGGTCTGAACATTTCAGCACCGGATGCCATCACGTAATAATTACATATTCGTATACAAATGCATGGCTCATTTTTATTTTTCATAAGTGAGTGAGCAGGATTTTGGACCAATCATTTGTTAATATAAACTATAGGCTACACTTCATTTCAATAGTCCGCTTTAGACATTCTACACAGTAAATTTGAAAGTGTTAAATTGACACTCACAGTGAGAAAATTTATATAGGTCCACTCTAAATAGAGTTAAAGTAACACTTTAAATAGTGTTACTTTTTTTTACACTTGCATAGAGTAAAAACAACACTGTGTTCACCGTTAACACCATTAGTGTTTTCCCTCCCCCTCATTTACACCAAGTTAATGTTGAAACTACACTATGTGTGTCAATATCTTAACACCAAGAGACTTATTTCCACACTAATATAGTGTTCATACTAACCCTGATTAAGGTAATTAAGTGTAATCAGTATTTAACTAAAAATACCTGTGCATTCGTAGTAAAAAAAACAAATAAAGTCAACACACTGTATCAGTTTGAAATTTTATTTTTAACACAGATGTAACTATTACACCAACACAGAAGGTACAATATATTCACCATCATCTGACCCATATAAACACTGCAGATCAAAAGGCCTGTAGAACAAGCTGTTGGCTTTTGACACCAGGGCTTCCTCGTAGGACAGGTTGAAGACAGTGAACTTTATAAAGTTCAAAGGCACTCAAGGAGCTGGTTCCAACGCAAGGGATGAGGCGCTTGTCCACAACGACGTAAAAGTGGTTGATCCTGCCCTTAATCCTTCCTGATCTCAGTAGGAATGGCTGGGGGCCCTCCCTCCTGCTGAGATGACCTTCAATACTGGTGCAGGACTGAAAAAAAAAAAGCACAAACAAATTAGATTAAATAAAGCAGGGGAAAATTTTTTAAATGATTTGCTGATACACCCTCAGTCAAATCAAGCTATGTGACTGACTGACTTCATTAAACCCAACAAAGTGTTGTACATGTCAATACGAGAGCTGTAGTCAATATAATGGCAAGTGAACTGTGCCATCAGTTAGTTCCAAAAGGAACTTTAGACACATTATTCCAGTTATTTAATCCCTGTCCTGTTGACCCACCGCTCTGCATTTTTTGTATCTCCTTATTCAACAACCTGATCAATCTTCCACCTCATAGCGAGCTCCATGAAAAAACTAAGGGTTATTCACCCCAAAAAATGAAAACTTTTGTAATTTACGAGAAAGTTTGTTACCCACGGTTGTTCCAAGCCTGTATACATTTCTTTGTACTGCTGAACACAGACGTTTTGAAGAAAGTTTGTAAACAGGCCACTTTGTACAAACATGAACTATCATAGTACTTTTTTATTTTTTTCCTACTATGGAAGTCAATGGCTGCCCAAAGCAGCCAGTTTACAAACTTTCTTCAAAATATCTTCCTTTGTGTTCAGCAGTACAAAGAAATGTATAGAGGTTTGGAACAGTAAATGATGAAAAGATAAATGACAATTTTCATTTTTGGGTGAACTATCCCTTAAGTGTCAGGTCAGAGAAACAAAATGTGCAGAGGGGTGAATCCCAAGGGCTATGATTGAAAACCACTGCATTTAAACATTCACAATGACTTTGCAACAGTATTGTTAGTTTTATCTTATGGTAATGCACAAGTCTGTCACCAGTCTCTGTTGTACTGATCTTAGTCTTCTTCCTCCCTGGAGCAGAAGGCAGGAGATGCAACAGCAGTAGGACATGTGACCGTTCCAATCTGAATGAGTAGATATTTAGGGGGTGGTGGGCGATTTAGGATAAAACAAACAAACATTTAGTGCTCACAATAACAAGAAACCAGAGAAAAATAATATGAAATTGACATCCTTACAAATCATGCCATAACCAAAACATGTGCAAAATATGATCGTGGTTTTGCGCAGCTTGTCAGTGAACAACTGCTCGTTGTAGTAAATGCTGCTCCATGTGAAAGCACGCACGTGTAGAGATTTACCGCTGATTACAGAACCGGCTTTACTGGCAAGATGCGCATTAAATATTGCATGCGATTTATCGTGCAGCCCTATTGTTTATGCTTGAAAGTTTCCTTCATCTTTTGCATAACTTCAGCTTCATCAGCTGTATGGATAAGGAAAGAAGTTACCTCTCTGCATGCATCTCCTTTAAGTTGTTGCACATCATCTATCCTTCTTCATCGACTTGGTCCTCCACTTTCAGTCATCTCCAAGCCAACACGTTTTGGGTTCTTCCTCGACAAAGTTTTAAGGCGCCAGGAGATGAACTCTGTTCCCTTTTCCGGAACGTAGAAATGCTCCTGTCAGAAAGACAAGAGAACACTTTGTAAGATCTGAACATTACGTTCGTCATTACATTACATTTAATAGATAAACTGCTATTACATGCCACAAAAAAGGAGCACAAAACTTCATGTCCAACTAGATTGTGTTAAAAGTACATCAATACAAAAGATTCTTGCATAGCCCTTTGTTGAAAACGGGTCTCTCAGGCTAGGAAAGAGGGAAATAATGCCCAAGGCATAAGTTTCCTGCTGTTTGCGGGTGGGGATCTCCCTTCAATGTAAAAAAAAAAAAAAAATTTACATATTATATATATATATATACATGTGTGTATATATATATATATATTATATGATAGATATAATCTATATATAATATCTATATTAATATATTAGTATAAATGGTTAATGCTAAACTTAACATTGTTTTCTACACCAATTGACACAGCTGTGTGCATTTCTTGCATCTGTGCACTGAAGTCTTACCCATGAATTGCTGTCATGTGACTGACAATATTAACAAGCTGACGTCTGGTGCTTTACAATAAGGTTTCATTAGTTAACATGGACTAAGAATGCACAATACAGCATTTAATAAGCTTAGTTAATGTTAATCTCAACATTCCCTAATACATTATAAAAATCAAAAGTTGTATCTGTTAACATGAATGCACTGTGAACTAAAATGAACAAACAGTTCTAGTTTTATTAACTAATACTAAAGTTAGTTTGCACATTAATTAATGTTAACAAATGAGACCTTATTGTAAAGTGTTAGCATACAAAAGCACTGTGGGCTTATACCTCAAGCATAGTTCCTATATGACTAAGTACATTTCTAAGCAGTAGAACAAGATTCTTAGCTTACCTTCAGTGAGAAAGTCTTGGAACCTACTATCGCTGTGCAGTTTTACAAATGTCTTCACGCCTTGATGAACATGAAAGCTGTTGGTCAAGAAAAATGCAAATTATGACGTTGTTAATTAAAGAAAATCCAGCGAGCCGCTTGTCAGAAGCTCCATTTGTCACCCCACAGATGTTAACGTTACATTAAAGTGAAATTGCAGCGAGTTAATTGTAAGTTAAAGTATCTACTATTGCAGATGAAGCGCGCGCACGTCAAACACGTGTCTCATATGATGAGCAAATATTAGTTCATAGTCATACGCTGGCAGAAAATACAAGTTTAGCCAAACGCTTCTTGCTTGATTATCTGATAATTTATCTCCGCTGCCTTTTACTTTGCAGACTAGAGTAACCACTTTACATTTCATGTAAATTCCTCGGATCATCCGAAGCTGTGCGTTCAAGGCCCACGTGTAAAAAAAAAAAACGCGCATTACTGATCGCTGCTCACAATGCACAGTTATACTAAAATACTGGAGACAAAAATGCATTACAATGTCTTATTTTGGCAACACAAATAACGTGAGCCCCCAAGAAGGGGATATGGATGCTGCGTTATTTGCGTTAGTTTAACTCATTAAACAGTCAAGTTACACAAATCACGGAAATGACCCTGTTATCTACCCCAGATTCTAAAATATAAGAAAACGGCTAACTAACAAACAATGCCATTCTTACCTCAATTTGCTTGCTAACAAGTGGTGCAGCTAAATGGCCTCGAGATGCTGTCGGTGGTCTGTCGCGTTATCTGAAAAGAAATACTGTTAGCACTCTAGCAATGTTGAGAAATGTACTAATGTTATTCTGGATGGTGAGAAACGTAAACTAAACATGAAAATTGGTCAATTTAAGTGGTTATAAAATAATATACCTGTTTGAACACTGTCCTCTCCTCGTGGTCGTCCGCCATTAATCAAAAAGGAAATAATGTGCAAGGACCGGAAATTGGATCAACTCATCACCAGTGTCAATTATGTCAACTCGCTGTAATTACACTGACTCCGACCACTGATTTGCACTGCAAGTGTTAATGCCATTCAAATCAACACCAGAATCAACACTTTTTAACTCTGATAAATTAACACCATAAAAACAACTCTAAACAACACTGAATATTTTGCTGTGTACTAACTATAAGCAACTAATGTCAACCAATTCTCCAGAGTATTAGCAGACTGTTAAGTTAGGGTTAGTAGTATAAGTTACTTGCAAAGTTACTTATAGTCAGTAGAATGTCTGTTGAAGGACCATCAAAATACAGTGTTAGTAGATATTAAACAGACAGTCTACTCTGACAGTTAGTTGACATGTAGTTTCAAAGTTACTTATAAGTAGTAAAAAAGTAAAGTGGACTATCAAAATAAAGTGCTACCAAACTATATTATGAAGTTTGATATGTAAGTATGTCTGACTTTATCTGCATTCAGTACACACAGTATACTCGCATTGGGTGATATATACTGTATTTCATATCTCAACTACTTGATTGCTTGTATCGCCACAAAATGTGAACTATATTATTGCTGAGCTCTAATCTGATAAATTCAACTATAAGGCACGAAGATATTAAGATATTATAAACACTAACATCATGATTTTCTGTTAAGTGCTTAGAAGCTATGGTGAAATCATATACAAATTCATTTGACTTGTTGCACCTGGTTAGGGCACGGTTTTAGGGCTGACTATTTGCACTGCATCCCCAAGAGGACATGGGAAAAAGTTGACTACAGTTCATTTGTACTAAAATAAAGAAGGAAAAATGTGTTTAAATGTGGGTTAAAGCAGTTCTGGTCGACCTGGCCCCGCTAGTAGTATTTATTGTCTTTGGCTGGACTGCTTGCGTTGTTCTTTCCGCTCGGCTGCATTTTGGTTTGTGCCTAGAAAAGTGGTCTCATAAGTGAAGAAGAATAAATCTTCCTCTTCATCATCAATCAGGCCCACATGAGGTGGCCATTTGTGGTTAGTAGATCAAATAAACTCCTTCGTTGAAAATGTTTCCACTGCTGTTGGATAAGCGCGCAATGTAACGGTGAGCGATGGGTATACTGTGACAAAATTGTGTAATGGATTTTAGATGAATATTTAAAGTCTGAGTAAACTTTAGAGTGATAAGCTGTTAAATTGCATCTCACTTTAAATTCTTGTGAAGTGTATTGCTGAAATAGCATAATTGGTTGTTGGCATTTTCAGTCTCTTCTTTCGTCTCACACACACGGGGAGTCAAAGAACGCATACACAAACCATTGTAGCTGTTTTTAAGGCAGCTTTATGAGTATCCTTCACAGCAAAGCAGATGATGTAATATGAGTGGGGAAAAAAACATCAAAGATGATGGACAAGAAAAAATTGTTATACATTAAATACTAAAAAATATACTGTAGATAAAATAATTTAACCTAAATAGAAATGTATTATTTTACCAATTATGTCAATTGTATGTATTTTATGCATATTAGTGTTTTGGAAAATTTCCAAATCGTTAAGGTTTCATGACGGTTAGGATGAAGGTAGTTTTCAAAGTCCAGAACTGTTAGCTAAAGTTGTATATCAATGTCTGGCTGTTTTTTTGAAGCTGGACTGTGTGTGCTCATCACGTCTGTGGAACTCTGGAAATTTGTGTTCCTATGACTGCATGCGAGCCATTAGCTCATTTCATAAATCTATGAGATTTATAATCGAGAATTAGACATGAGCCCAGATCAGTGATTACTGGCCGTCTGGGCATTGTGGATTCATAGATGAGGTGTTGACTGGATTTCAAAGGGTTATGGTTACCATCTCCTCTAAAAATATCATCTTGAGGCCAAAGAAAGCACAAGCAAAGGTCATCTTGTAAATAAATAAACTTCTAAAGGAAATGACAGTGAGCGTTTGAGAAGGATTATTTACTTACTGGAAGATCAGCGTCTGTAATAGTTTGTGACAGTTCAGCCAAACCCAAAACAGCATGACTAACTTCCATCCAAACTGGATTCAACTAAATTCTATGTTTACCTCCTGCACTTCTTAAATAATTATAAGAATATGTTACAGTAAAAACGAATTTGAGAAACTTTCAGTCAGTAATTATTTATTGAATTGATGCACAAAGCAGAAACATGCCAAAATGTGTCACAAAACAATCGTAATCCAAACATGTTGCAATATCAGCATTGTTATAGTGGGCAAAAGTATAACTGCTTTTCTTTTTCTGCCATGTTTCTCTTACGGATCAATTGTTGTCATGGTGGAGCAACAGAGACTAATTCTAAGTTAGTTACAGTTGAGGTCAAAAGTTGAAAACTTTTGAACAGAATGGAATTATTTTGCCTAAATATCATATTTTTTTCATTTTGTACTGCCCTTCAGAGGCTACAGAAGATAGGTACATGTTTCCCATAAGAAAAAAGTAAGTTAAATTTACCCTGATCTTGAAATTCAAAAAGTTTTCACCCCCCGGCTCTAATGTGAAATATCTTATTCACATCAGTACTAAATAAACAATAACATGCATTTTGTATGATCCCTCTTATTTTGGTAAAATAATTAACATTTTGCAGATTCTGAAAGGGGGGTGTAAACTGACACACTGAAGAAGGCCTTGAACTGAAATGCTTGTGTTTTGTCCCATAGGTGATTAGTGTCAAATAAAACACTAAAAGCAGACTATTTATGTGAGTGCGGCTCATGGTTTCATATACTAAGTAATCTAATAGATTGACACACCAAAATAAAATATTAAGTGACAAAAGAGCGCCATACAAGTGACTTCAAAGTTAAACTGTACTACATGACATGTAACATGTCCGGTTTAATAGGCATATCTGAAATGACTTTCCTTTTCAGCTTTTGTAGTTTCAGTCCATCCTTTGCAACTACCCAGCTCAATTCTGGTATGAAACACTTGCTTTTCAAAATCCATTCAGTACCTGATGGATGAAAATGGTAGAAACTTTAATGCAAAGTGACTTCAAGGTAAACATTTTATCAGTTTATGTATAACCTGGGAATCAAACCCATTACCTTGCCGTTGCCAGCACCATGCTCTACTGTAAAATCACATCCAGCTTTATATTTTTCCTGTAGAATATGCTGCTTCACACAGATGAGGGAAGTAAAAAAAAAAACGGGACAGTGCTTTTGCATCTGTGTGCTTGCATACAATGTTTTTGGCTAAAAATATGTATTTGTTCATTCTATTTTGCTTGGGTGCTCTTCTAATCTAATGCCAAAGTTACACAAAAGTGGCAAAGAAGTGCTTCTGAAACATTCTTTACACGGAATGTTTAATGCTTCTCAGAGGTGGCATAAATGCATTTACACTTTACATACGCTTTAAGCCTGCTCTGACCCTAATATTAATTTAGTGTGTCTTTTATGCAACATTGTGTCTTCAAACTGAATTTTGAACAGGCACTAAAGATGCCTTAATGGGGTCATAGGATGCGATTTCAAGTTTTCCTTTCTCTTTGGAGTGTTACAAGCTGATTGTGCATAAAGAAGATCTGTAAAGTTGCAAAGACTAAAGTCTCAAATCCAAAGAGATATTCTTTATAAAAGTTAAGACTCCTCCACACCCTCCTAAAACGGCTCGTTCTAACACGCCCCCACATATCTACATCACTATGTGGGAAGATTTGCATAACGCTCCCCAAATGTTCACGCAAAGAAAGAAGGCGTAACTTTTATTCTCGCTGTAGTATTGTTGTTGCCACCGCCATGTCGTGAAGACGCTGTGTTTCGTGGTGAAAGCGAAACTACTGTTTGGCCTTCCAAAAAGAGGACGATATCGCTTCGTCAGGCCTGGAGCTGATCCGTGCTGGTCACAGAAGTGATACATCAATTTCACGCTGTGGATCGCTGGATCGGCTTTCACCGTGGACGAAGCGGAGTCCACCCCGGGGTCATCACATGTGGTTGCCGCAGGCATCACAATATGGTAAGGGACGTAACATTTCCGTCACACGCTTGAGGAATTCGGCCAATCACAAAGCACTAGATAGCTGGCCAATCAGAGCAAACCTTGCCTTTTCAGACCGATGAGCTTTGTAAAAAAAATTTTATTTCTAAAATTAAAATTGTTGAGCGTTCAGGAAAGGCGGGGCATAGAGGAGCAACAATAGTCTACATTATGTGGAAAATAATGTGTTTTTTTTAACTTAAACCGCATAAACACATTTCAAATGCACAAAATAATGTTCTTTTTAGCAGCATCATATGACCCATTTAATATACAATATGCAAAGGTGGCACAGAAGCACTTTAAAATGGCATTTACTGTAGGTATCTTTACACAGACTGTTTAATGGCATAAATGCATTTGCACAGCAATTTCAAGTGTATACTTTGATACTAAGGGCTGAGGTGGCTCAGAGCAGGCATAATTTGATATGGCTTTTATGCAGCATTGCATCTTTAAACAGAATTTAAGCAGGCACAGAGCAGCCTTAACTAAGTGTAAAGATGCCTTATACTGCACATACTGTACAAGCTTCTATACAACCATCTAAACAAAACAATGTCTACAATATGATCCTCTTCTTTTGCGATGTTTTGTCACTTACACAGCACAGTGCACTTCAAAGTATTAATAGCAATGTGCAATTGAATTCCAGATATTTTCTCTCCCTTAGAGACACATGCCTCACTCTGTGAGGGGTTGGTTTTGGACATCTGTGGTGCCAAGACACGTCTTGGATTCATCGCTTTAAAACCACAGTGAATCCAAATCAGTCACTTGCAGAAAGTCTTCTCTCCACGGATGATACATCTTTGTTTGTTTAAGTCAGTTACGCACAGTCTCCTTATTATATTCCATAATCGACTGTTGTTCAGAGGTTCCCCTGAAGACTGAGGGGGAAGAATAGAGAAACGAAACACTTGATAATAAAATATAAAAGATTTGGAAATTGCATTAGAAGCCAGTCAAATACATGTAAAAATCCTTGAGTGGGACAAAAGTGAAGCGATGAAGAAACAGCACAAGTCAGCGTACACTAAAAGAGAGGCAGCATGTGTTTTCATTTGGGTCTTCTGGCTGTGATTTGCTTAGAGGCCCTGTGGGGTCCCACATGTGTCTTAATTACCTCAAATTTTGCTTTAATAAGGTTTTTTGTAGAGCGTTGACTCTACCTGATTGGACTCCTGGCTCCAGAGAGGCTGATTTGTGACTTGAACCTAACATTTCAAGTAAATAACAAAACAAAGCCGACACATACTGCTTTAACTCTGTAAAGTACATGCAGGAATGTGATATATGAGCATTAAGGACAGGTAGCACACAATCCCCAAAACTCCTATGATGCAACATCCTGGCCTTGAATAAAGTGAGATTCATTACATTGCTAAAATCATTCTTGACTGTGCGATATACAGTGGTGTGAAAAAGTGTTATTTTTTTGCATGTTTGTCACACTTTAATGTTTCAGATAATCAAACAAATTTAAATATTAGTCAAAGATAACACAAGTAAACACAACATGCAGTTTTTAAATGAAGGTTTTTATTATTAAGGGAAAACAAAATCAAAACTACATGGCTGTGTGAAGAAGTGTCCCCTGTTAAAACTGTGGTTTATCACAACTGACTTCAATTTCTCTAGCCACACCCAGCCCTGATTACTGCCACACCTGTTCGCAATAAAGAAATCTCTTAAATAGGACCTGCCTGACAAAGTGAAGTAGACCGAAAGATCCTCAAAAGCTAGACATCATGCCGAGAAATTCAGAAACAAATGAGAAAGAAAATAATTGAGATATATTATGGAAAAGGTTATAAAGCCATTTCTAAAAATTTGGGACTCCAGTGAACCACAGTGAAAGCCATTATTCACAAATGGAAAAAACATGGAACAGTGGAGAACCTTACCATGAGTGGCCGGCCGTCCAAAATTACCCCAAGAGCACAGCGAAGACTCATCCAAGAGGTCACAAAAGACAACATCCAAAGAACTGCAGGCCTCAATTGCCTCAATTAAGGTCAGTGTTCATGAATCAACAATAAGAAAGAGACTGGGCAAAAATGGTCTGCATGGCAGAGTCCAAGAAGACAAAAGAACATAAAGGCTCGTCGCAGTTTTGCCAGAAAACATCTTGATGAACCCCAAGACTTTTGGGAAAATACTCTATGGACTGACGAGACAAAAGTTGAACTTTTTGGAAGGTGTGTGTCCCATTACGTCTGGCGTAAAAGTAAAACTGCATTTCAGAAAAAGAACATCATACCAACAGTAAAATATGGTGGTGGTAGTGTGATGGTCTGGGGCTGTTTTGCTGCTTCAGGACCTGGAAGACTTGCTGTGATAAATGTAACCATGAATTCTGCTGTTTACCAAAAATCCTGAAGGAGAATGTCCAACCATCTGTTCGTGACCTCAAGCTGAAGCGAACTTAGGTTATGCAGCAGGACAATGATCAAAACACACCAGCAAGTCCACCTCTGAAAGACTCAAGAAAAACTAAATTAAGGTTTTGGAGTGGCCAAGTCAAAGTCCTGACCTGAATCCTATTGAGCTGCTGTGGAATGACCTTAAAAAGGCGGTTCATGCTAGAAAACCCTCCAATTACAACAATTCTGCATAGATGAATGGACCAAAATTCCTCCACAGCGCTGTAACACTCATTGCAAGTTATCGCAAACGCTTGATTGCAGTTGTTGTGGCTAAGGGTGGCCCAACCAGTTATTAAGTTTAGGGGGCAAACACTTTATCACACAGGGCCATGTAGTTTTGGATATTGAATAATAAAAACCTTCATTTAAAAACAGCGTGTTGTGTTCACTTGTGTTATCTTTTACTAATATTTAAATTTGTTTGATGATCTGAAACATTAAAGTGTGACAAACATGCAAAAAAATAAGAAATCTGGAAGGGGTCCAACACTTTTTCACACCACTGTAAATACAGAAATGCAAATTCTAAAGAAAAAAAATTGCAAGATATAAACTCTCATGGTTTAAACAAGTTTATATTTCTAATTTTTTTTCCTCAGAAGTGAGTTTACATCTCACAATTCTGACATTTTTTGTCCTCTAAATTCTGAGTTTACATCTCACAATTCTGTTCTTTTTTCAATTCTGAGTTTATATCTTGCAAATCAGGTTTTTTTTTTATATTCTTACAATAGAGAATTTATATTTGACAGTTCAGACTTTTCTTCTCAGAATTGCAAGTTTACATCTCACAATTCTGACACTTTTCAATTCTGAGTTTAAATCTTGCTATTCATTTTTTATTTTTAGAATAAAGAATTGTATTTAGACTTTTGTTTTTAGAATTGCACATTTATATCTAGCATCTCTGACTCTCTCAGAATTGCAAAAAAAAGTCAAAACTCTGAGTTATCTCAAAATCGCAAGGAAAAAGGTCTGAATTATGAGATGAAAAAAGTCTCAAGTACCTATTATTTTATTAATGCTCATTTGTGGAGGTAAACATTGCAACAGTATTGCCCTTCGGCATTTTGCAGAATATTGACAAAACATGAATATCAACACGACCTCAGTGAAAAACATTTACAAGGTGATTTCATATTCATTTTTAGAAATATAAGTAACCATTAAGGTCAGCTCCTAAGCATAACTGTCACTGGGGATATTAGCTGATATAAAAATAGTTAATACGGTCATTTATCACTAAATCTAGAAATCACAAAAGCTTAGTTTGTTTGGACTGTTGTTTGTGCCCTAAATGTTCTATTTCTAAAGTCGACCCCCTTGAAAGCCATTGTGTAATTTCCACACTGCTCATTAGTATCATAAACAACTTCATCAAGGCACATTTGTCATTTGATTTATGAAAGACGCATATTCTTCTCTAAACTCTGTGTACATGTTCTCTACACATATACATGTCCGTTCAGTAACCTTTAGAATATGTTTGAATTATCATCCAGCCATTGACTCAATCCATCTGTTAGAGCTCTTAACGGGAATTGCTGTGTCAGTGGAGCGGTTAAATAACGTAAACGTGATGTTCTGTGAGAGCTTTGGCAGATTTTAGGAGCAGAACCCCTGCATACCAGCGGGCAGGCCAGTTTCAGAGTTTGGTTTATGAATCGGTCTAACATGGATTATGGTATCTCCGCATTTATTAAACCATAAGGCTTTCAAGAAAGACTGGGATGGTTTTTATCTGCTTCATATGGATTTCATAATCAGTGACTGGGGAATCTGGGGGTTGTGTCCATCCATATAGACTAACCTTTTACACACTTGCAATGAAGTAATGAATAACTTATAAATGACCGAATATTGCACTCGCTTATAGCCATGGGGGTTAATATGTGTTCTCGTACTGTATATCTAGTTAATGCAGTTCTGTTTTTAAAACATGTTGTTTTTCCCTCATTCAGCAGTTTTTGATTACAGATTTTTTACACTTTCTTTGAATTCTATATGTATTTATAAGGGTATTCATTAATTATGTTGCAATACATTATAGTATATTTTCATTAATAATAGTAGCCAACGATACAATGCATTAAAATATTTGTTAATCCTTGTTGTTTGTCATGTGTTCTAATGCAGTACACTTACTAACGGTATAGCAATTTATAGAATAACATTACAATGTATTATAACTGTGGTTAAAATAATTAATGAGATCATATGATTATGGTTATAAGGTGAATTAAATTACCGTATTGGCCCGAATATAAGACAACCCCCCCTTTTTCCATATGTACCTTTTGAAAATCTTGTTTTTTCTCAGTAAAACACATTTTTGTCTTCAATTATTTTCATATTGCATCTTTTTCCTATTTTAATTTTTGTTTTAAATGTTTGGTAAAAACTGGTAAAATGTACCAAAAAACACATTTAAAAAATATACACTTTTTGAAAAAAAAAACAAAAAAACAGGTAGGCCATCTGAATTAGGACATTTAGGCTATCCAACTAATAGTAGCCTACCAAAATCTTATTTACAGTAGAAGTTAAATCTTACTGTTGTCTTCAAATCTGGGTACTGTCTTACTTTTTAAAATCACAAAGGGAGTTTGGTACCATCAGGCTAACATGACAGTCACGACTCACGCAGCTGTAAGCTTTTCTTTCTCTTTAGTTTTTACTCACGATCTTTACAACACGCATTACATTACGTATATTTCATGGCACACTCGTTTTATGCATATTTGGTGCCACCTATTGTTGTGGGTGTATTATTGAAAAAGTCTAGACCCTGAATATAAGACGACCGCGTTTTTTCCGATATATTTCCAAGAAAAAAATTTCGTCTTATATTCAGGTCAATACGGTAATGTCAAAATACTTTAGGCTTCCATTTAAGTGTTATAGCGTTGTTATTCTTTCATCAAACAGAATGTTTTAAAGCATTGAGACACCGCTTTAAAACATTTAACTGCAAATTGAAATACCATGATTGGAAGCTTCCAGCAACAACCCATTAATAGTGATAACTTAACTTTCAAACGGTGATACCCACTTTTATTGTATGGAAAAGAGCAGCATGAACATTCTTCAAAATACCTATGTGCTTCAAAGCAAAACGAAAGTCATGCAGATTTTGAATTGAACAGATTGAAGTAACTATATACCTTTAAATGTTCAAACTACTTTTCCTCAAAGATTTACTAAAACAATCAGAATCATCAGATATAGACCTGTGAACCGTGCGCATAGACGACATTATATCACAGCATTATGACACACTGGACCGACTGAGGTCTGGTTCAATGATGTCTTCTAATATAAGACTGACTGCTGGACAAGCAGGCTAATGAATGCTTAAAACAGCACCTCTAACGGTTCAGTGCAATAATAAATCTTTGCTAGACAGACATTGCCCTCTTGTGGGTCAGTGCATGTACTTTGATGAAGGTCAATGGCAGAAACCTGCTGGGAAACCAAACAAGATGATGTGCTCTTGAAGTGACTCCCCTATGAGCCCCATAAAAAAACCACCCAAAACCCACCCGCCATTAGCACAACATTCAGATTCAGTGCTCAAAGCGAAATAAACTGCAGGAAAGATGATGTCATATTCATGTCTTAGATTTCAAGAAATTGTTTGTTACTTGTATGGATGCTGGTTTACCGCTGAACAACAGGAAGTCTTAAATAAGACCTTTCTGACATGGAAATGTGAACTCCATTACAAACTGAGCATGACAAGACCATATGATTTCATTACACAAACTTTAAAAGAGTATCTATGATCTGCAGTTGTTTAGCAACTTCAAAGGTGACATTCGTGAGATAATACCGAATACCTCAGTATACTCACTGAATCTCAAACTGTGCTCAGAACTGCCAAAATACCAATGTCTGCCATCAGAAGTCAAAGATCTCAGTCTGAAACATTGAATCAAATTCTTCAAAAGCCACCTGATCTACATTGATTTTATATTACTGTAATAATATTAGATTTGTTTCTTTTGATTTCTCCCAATGAATTTTAGGAGAAATATCTGTTGATGAGTAGAGAACTACATTCAGCAACAATAAAATGGCACAGACAGCCTTCCATAGCTTATTGTGTTTACAAATTATGTATATCAGTATAATATTAATATTTTATATATATATATACACACACACACACACACACACAATTAAAACCGTTCTCTTCAAAAGTAAATAAAAAGATCATCAGATCCCGAAGTTAATCATTGCTGCCTACATTTATGCTGTTATCTCACTTAATTTCAATATTATACTGTACAAAATTAATAAAAAAAAATAAATGAAATACCATATCTAAGAGACATTATGTTTGCATTGATTTATGACACTTCATCAAAACATGAGAAGAAAAAAAACATTTACAAAGTGTGGCTGTCTTTTGATTCATGAATTTGAAATTGAACTGGCCACAAACAGAAATGTAATCAATTATGATTCAATGAAATTTGACAATGTCATGTAGCAAAGGAATTTCGTTAGTCCAACATGTGTGGAAAAAGACATGAATAATTGTATAATTAATTATGCAGGAATACAAAAATGTATTCCATGATATGTAGAACAGATCTGTCAGACCAATTAACAGTCATTTAATTTTGCCACCAAAATCCTACACTTACAGCAATTATTCTAATTTAATTCTATTTAAATTCTGCTTCATTCTATGCCATTTAAATTCTGCTACCATTTTCAGGAAGTCAATTTGAAGTGATTCATTTCTTAATTCATTTTTGCATTGTGCCACAACCTTGATGGAACCAAATGGTATTTTTACATTTTGAATGAGTATACTCGTTTCAAAAATAAAAAATGCATTCAATTGTGAAATTGCAAAAACGATAGTGATCAAACAAGACGAGCTGATTTATAGCACATTTCGAATACAATGGTAATTCAAAGTGTTTTACATAGAATACAGTAAAAGAGATGATTGCATGCAGTGTGTATGTAATTGTGCCACAGCAACCATCAGGCATGCGCAGCCTCAAACCTCCCTCTCTCTCTCTCTCTCTCTCTCTCTCTCTCTCATCTGTGCCATCATACAATAACAGTGCTCTAAAACCCCATTCTCACCATAGCAACCTCAGATGAACGTAAAACACTTGATGAACGATATCAGAGGAGGTGGAAAGACTGGACTTACACGTTATGTCAACCTGAGAAATCTGTTCATCAGCACACTGGAGAGAAGCAAGACATCATGGAGTAACTGGCTCTCACAGGTAACTTCTGTCTCGTTTCCAGTCAACTCAGTTGGATGGATCTGCAAATTGAAACGCAAATTTCTGGTAATGTGTATTTGTGTGAATGCTAATTTGAATTTACAAGATGCAAGTTGTCTTATAAACTGATCATTGTTTGGGGTACCATTAAAATAGGAGTTTAATAGCCATTACAAAGAAATATGACTAAAATAATTTCACTGTAAATGATACAAGATCGCATCTTCTTGATGCCTAATTGTTAATCTTCCTCAGCAGCAGTGTATCTGTGCATTAGCATGTTTTTAAAATATATTTTGCCTTGATAAATGGCAAGGCAGGAGCGCGTTGTCCGCCCACATAATCCCGAACTCCCACGACATGACAGGCCGTACACGCCTCTAGATCTCCTGTGGCTCACAGCTTGACATGGAACACGCTTTCACACTAAGGAGAACACTTCAACTGTAATCTCTTTTCATCTGTCAGTATGAGTGCACAGACTGCACAATGGAATAGTTCACCCAAAAATGAAACTTCTGTCATTATTTTACTCAGCCTTGTGTCGTTCCAAATCTGTATGACTTTCTTCCGTTGAACATAAAAGATGATATTTAGAGAAATGTCTTTTTTTGACCCATACAATGGATGTCAATGGTCACCAAAACCAGCACTACCAACATCAGAAAATCCACCAATTAAAGAAAGTCATACAGGTTTGGAATGAAATGAATTTGGTTTTTGTGTAAACTAAGAAAAAAAAATAGTACCTTTAATTTAAAACAAACTTGAGGCATGCATTACTAAAACTATTGCTCATACAATTTGTATTAAACTTTTGTGTTACATATAGATTATATTGATTGTAAGGCTCGTAGTGGAGAGGTTTTTGCCAGGTGAATGATAAAATAGGCGAAAAAAATCCTATAGACTTTTAGAATTTGATTTTATTTAAATGATGCATTCAATTTGCTATCGCAATTCATATTCAGGAACTGAATTTGAAGTTAAAAGGCATTTATCAATTCATTTCTGCATGGTGCACAACCCTGATGGAAACCTAATGGTAGTATACTCACTCCAAACATTAAAAATGCATTGAATTGTGAAAGCAAAATAAGCATAATAAGTATTGTACAGGATAAGTGAGCGATAATATTCTATAGACTTACAATGAAATTCTAATAACATCACTAAAATGTTTTCCATGTGTTGTTTCTCCTCAATACGACAGACTGCCAGTGAAGTTAATGAAAACCTCTAAAATAGTAAAATTGCAGCCACTGTTACCATGACAACTGTGTCTCTAGATGGAATTACAACAGAAAGATAGATCAGAAGAGTCTTTGAAAACACAATCAATGTAGAGTTTCTAGAGCCATTGGGGAAATGACTTTATAGGTTACGCAACCGCTCCAGTGATTTACACACTCTTAAAACTGATCATATTTTAAATGTAGGTCAGAAACAGTACAAAATTTAATGATGCAACCAAACTGGCTGAGAATCTTCTAACTGCTGTAAACTTTTACCACCCCCTGGTGGAATTAATATATAGTTATCCAGAAACGAATTAGTTTAACTGTCCATACTTTTAGTACAGTATAATCTAACGAGCAATGAAACTAAAAGGAGTACCTTGTAAATCAATTTCCTCCACAGACTATCCTCCTGCCATGGCCCATGCAGGCCCAGAGGTGCACTGGAGGTGGCTGGAGCTCCACGACTCGGTGTCTATGGGGTCTGTGGAGAGGAAGGTCCGGACGGCTGCAGGGACCAGACAGTGGAGGATCCACCGCCGACCCAAACCCAGACACTCCTTTCTGGATGAGCGCAGGCTGCACTACGCTGCTTGGGAGGGATGTCTGGACCAAGTCAAGGCCATGCTGGAACGTGGCGTGCCTGCTAACTGCCAGTTAGTGATCTATAACCTTAACAGAATAGTTCATCCAAAATAATTGTCATTTTCATGTAATTCCAAGTGATGCAATTTTTCAGGTGAACTTCGTGTTTAATCTGGTAAAGGGATCATGTTGCACATTTTTGAATAATCTGATTTTGTTGCGTACATTGTGTCACATGATAAAAGCTAAGTTTTTTTTCTCTCATATAGAGTGCAGAAGTGCCTGTCCACTTTTGCAGCAGCCTTGGTTCTGAAAGTTTTTTTTTTTTTCATTCATTCACATACATATCCAAATATTTAAGTAGGTTGAGCGTCGAGGATGACTGGATTGCGTTATTCTTCCCATTACTTTATGAGAGCGGGCATTTTTGGTGAGATTTGCTTGTTTTGATTCTCTGATTGGTGGAGATTTCTCTGCAGAATCATGGTTAATGTAAGTTTCTCACCAGATGTCCTGCAGTTAAACACTATTACTTAATAAAATATACAGTAAATGCAAGCTGGATGATTCAACAAAAGCATATACCATCAATTATAAACCTTGTAGCTCGTCTTCTTTAACGGTTTAGAAGTTATCATTAAACTATGTTTAAAGCCTAAAATAAATATGTTCATCATATAAAGAGTTAGTATCCCATCACAAAATGTGAATCAGTTTAGCTCAATTCATATGGATTTATTTTCAAATACCTTTATTATCTTTATTACCATATTGGATAATTTGGGGTTAGAAGATTAACCAAAGTTTTATGGGTTTGAAATGACATGATGCGGAGTAAATGATGGCAGAATTTTCATATTTTGGTCAACTATGAATTAAGAGAAAATATTTAAACTTTTTTTTAAATTATACTTATCACTTTTTTGTCAACAGTATTTTTTTGCTATAATGTTATTTCACACTTTCCATGATATGTCCCTTTGAAATAAATATTATTACAGTGTCACACATGTTAGTAACAAAGGTTCCAGTGTAAAATAGTAATGTCTAATACCATGAAAAAATCTGTTGTGCTATTCCCAAAATAAATATATGGCCATTTTGTGCTTCCAGGGACCCGTATGGTTGGACAGCTGTCCACCACGCCTCTTTCAAGGGTCATCTCATGCTGATCAAGTTCCTGTTGCAAACCGGCCAGGTTGAGGTAAATAGCCAGGACTTCTTCAACTGCACTCCCCTGCACCGCTCCTGCAGTGGAGGAAACCCTGAGACCACACACGTTCTCCTCCAGAAGGGGGCGTCACATTCAGCAAGGTCCTGCTCCGGCCAGACGCCCCTTCACCTGGCTGCAGCCAGCGGTCACCTGGGCACGGCTCGAGTTCTGCTCCAGCACTTGGCCTCACCGAACCCCCAGGACTTTCATAAGTGGACACCCCTGCACTGGGCAGTTTTTGGAGGCTGGGGCGATGTGGCGGAGCTCTTGCTAGATAATGGGGCAGACGTGGAGGGAGGAAAGGGTGTGGGCATGAGCCCCCTACAGCTGGCAGTGTTGGTGGGGAATGAGGCGGGGGTGAGACTACTGCTCCACCGAGGTGCAGATGCCAATATGAGGGGTCCTAACGGCCGCACAGCCATGCACCTTTGTGCCTGCTCTGGAGACAAGAAGGTGACTGAAGGAATAGTTCACTCAAAAATGAAAATAATTCCATAATTTACTCACCCCTCAAGCCATCCTATGTGTATATTCCTTTCTTCTTTCATACCCCCCCCCCCCCCTGACAAACACAATTGAGTAAATAATTAACCTCGGGCTCTTATCCAGTAAGTAATGGCCAGTGTGAATGGTGCCTGATGTTTTGGAAAGCTCCAAAAGCTGCAATCCATCATCCATAAAGTAATCCATAGTGGGTTAATGAAATCCATCATACATCGTAACTCGACTCTCTTGTGAATGCACAAACAGGAGTAACTACACTCTAAAAAATGCGAGGTGTAAAACAACCTAACTTGGGTTATTTTTGGCAACCCAGCTGGTTGGGTTGATGTTTTTACCCAACATGGCCCTGGAGTTGTTTTATTTAAGTTAAAAAAGTATATTTGACCCTGCCTTAAAATGAGGCTGCGAAATTTAAAGAAAATCACACACACACAGAATTACAAGAGGCAACAGCAATAATCAAAAGATGAACATTTATTATTAAGCAAGAACACATGGACAAAATATAAGACAAATTTAATTTATTTGGATAAATACAGCATAGTTTACAATATTACATACATTTAAACTCATTCAACAAGCATTTTAGAAATAAAAACTGACACATTTAAAATGCAGCCCATTAATATTAAGCGTATTCAACAGATACTCTGTAATCGATTTTACTGAAATAGCACTAATTTCATGCGTGCTTTGCCGCAAAGCTGCAGCCGGTGAAGGGAAGCGCTGCCTGTTCGTGCGGGGACACTGACTAACCCAGAAAGCGTGCCGTCACGTTTCACTCGTAGCCTGTAGCATTGACCGTTGTGACTGAATCTATAACCTGCCATACAACAACGAGTACGGAGATAGAGAACATATTTTACCATCAATAAATTAAACTATAATTAAATAGTAATTATGTATGCACGAAAAGCCGCTCATGCGACAACGACGACTAATGACCTTAGGTCTCGTCCTTATGTGTGTTCGCCGTAAAATAAGATAATTACAGCACAGAAAGACTTCATAAAACAAATAAAAGGATATACAAACCCTATTTAACGATAAAGCAAGCTCCCACCAAATCGGAGGCGGCAGCGCCTGAGAATGCCCTCTCTCTTATAGTGCCGACACAAAAAGCCTGCCCACTCTGAATGAAAATCAGCAGCTGCGTGCTTTCATCAGCAGAAAGGCTTAACCCAGCCCGGCTTGCGGGGGCGGAGGCTAGCAAAAAATAACCAGCATTAAAATGACCAGCTACTTAGTTATAGAAAAAACGACCCGTTACCTGGATATAAAACATATTAACTCCCAATTAGGACCAAATCGCGGACGATGTGAACCGCCTCTTCTCTGCTATAGGACACAAAAAGCAAGCTACTGACTGATAACTCAGCAGCGGCGGTTGTTTTGTCAGAGACAGGCCTTAAACCCAGCAGCTTGAAGTAGAGACTAGAGAAAAAAAAACAGACCCATTTAAAAATTACTCAGCCACTTAGTTATAGAAAAAAATACCCAGCACCTGGGGGAAATAATATAAAAATAACCCAATAAAAGGACCCAAAAGCCGAACCAGATTTGGGTTTAAAAAAAACAGCACGCTGAGGATAAAATATTACAAATATTTAAAAAAACAGCCACCTGGGTACTATAAAAATATTAAAAACAACACCAATAAAATTGGACTCCCAACAACCCAAACAAATGACCCAATAAAATGACCCCAAACTGGTTATAAAAGAAAACAAACCAGCATTTTTTAGAGTGTATGCAAACCTTTATTTCGCTGAAAAAGTGCACCAAATCGGCGGCGCTGTGAACCGCTCTCTCCTGTATAGGACACAAAAAGCAAGCATACTGACTGTAACTCAGCAGCTGGGTTATTTAGTTGGAGACAGGCTCAACCCAAAAATAAACTCTTAGGGCACTGTGACCTAAAAAATATTACAAACAACCCAATAAATTACCCACACATACTTGATACCCAGTATTTGAGGATTAAGAAAATACCCAGCATTTGTAGACGTGCGTATAAAACTCTGACTGATAACTCAGCAGCTGCGGTTGATTTTGTAGAGACAGAGCTGTAACCCAGCAGTTGAGCTAGAGCAGCAGAAAAAAAACCAGCATTAAAAATTATCTCAGCACTTAGATTAGCAGAAAAGCTAACCAGCCCACCTGGGCAAATTATATTAAAAATAACCAATAAAATGATCTCAACATACGAACCCAGTATTGGGGTAAGAATATAACCCAGCATTTTTTAGAGATGTATACAACTTTATTTCGCTGAAAAAAGCGTGCACCAAATGACGGGCGGCCGCGGCTGAACCCGGCCTCTCTCCTGTCTATAAGGACACAAAAAGCCAGCATACGACTGTAATCAGCAGCAGGTTAGGTGTTTGTCAGAGACGGACTTACCCAGCAGTGAGCTAGAGAGATTTGAAAAACCAGCATTAAAAATTACCATCAGCACAGCTTAGTACCAGAAAAAACCTACCAGCACTCTGCGCGCGAAAGAATATTAAAAATAACCCAATAAAAGAACCCAACAAGCTGAACCAGAGATTTGGGTTTTAAAAAAAAAAAACCAGCACCTGGCGTTTTAAAAATCATTAAAAAAACCCAATAAAATGAGCCAACAGGCTAGACCATTGGTTAAAAAAAGCAACCCAGCATTTTTTTTAGCGTGCAGATGAATAGATGCGTTTGTAAAGTTTTAAATATGGATTTTTTTTTTTTTTTTTTTTTTTACGAAAACCCATCACTTCGCATCAGAAGGCATTCACCTTTGAGTTAATTATGAACTACTACTAACTACTAACCTACTGCGTTAGGCTAACCGAGACTTGTCATTTGCACTTACATATTGTTGCTCTTTTGTTAGTTTTGATTGCTTCAATTGTCCTCACTTGTAAGTCGCTTTGGATAAAAGCGTCTGCTAAATGATTAAATGTAAATTATGAGCTACTTTTTCAATTAAATATTACAACTGTTTTTAATTTAATGTAGAATATTTACAGAAACATACAATTCACCCGTTGTTTTAGTCCCCATAACACTGCATGCGGCAAAACATCACATACTACCAAGCGCCCGTTGCTTAAAATACTACCCCGCCAGACTGCTGTAAATGAAGTTTGATGGCCTAGAACATTGTGCTAATACTGAGCATTGCCTATATTACTACGAGGGAGGGGGAGGGGGGGGACCTGATGACACATAAAATGATACATAAAATTGGCAGTATAACATGGTTAGTTACTTTATACCAGGAGTGATTAAATAATGTTATGCTATCCAATGTTATCCAGCACTGATCATGTGATCACTTAGTCTCTTATAAATGTTCTCTCTAAAAAAATCTGCATACATGAAGTGTCCTATAAACACCTCAATGCATTTGTTTCCAATCAACCCTATTACCGCAGCATTGCTTGCATTTGCCAAGACTGTGAATTCAAGGTCTCTCTGCCCTTTTGGCTGTGTTCTGTCAGAGTCACGCCCACTGCGTGCTGTGAAACAGATGGCATTTGTGTGGGTGAAGGGCAGTGTTCTGTTCCTGTCTCCTTAGCACCATTTGATCTTTCTTTTACTCTCTACTTTTCATCTGTCCCATCTAAACCGCATCTTCTCCTTTCTCATAGATCCTCCAGCAGCTGTTAACAGGAGGGGCTAAGGTTGACATCAGGGATGGAGATGTGGCGTCTCCGCTGCATCTGGCTGCCCGCAGTGGCTCCAGGGCTGTGGTGCACTTGTTGATTCTGAATGGAGCAGGACTTGAGGACGGGGACAACCTCAAAATGACACCACTGCACTACTCAACACTCAGGGACAATGTTGAGGCTGCCAAACTGTTGCTGCACTATGGGGCAGATGTGAATGCTGTGGAGAGGCTCGGACAGACACCTTTGCACTTGGCCTCTGAGAGGGGTCACAGCAAGGTGTGTTGATTCTCTCTCATTTTTAAGATCATACTCTACCAATTAAAAGTGTGGAATAATTTAGATGTTTTTAAGTATTTGAAATAAGCCTCTTATGCTCACCAAGGCTGCATTTAATATATTTTATATTTATATACAGTAAAAACTGTAGACCATTAAACCATTGAGATGATATTATCTGTGATTTTGCTTTCCTATGGGAAAATGTAGGAAGTAAATGTGTACCTGTGTCTTTCCTTTCTCGCTACACTCGATTGTGATTCAATCCACAGGTCCTCAAGGTTCTGCTAGACAAAGGGGCTGATCCCGCTATAAGGAGCAGCTGGAGAGAAACAGCGGAGGACGTTGCAAGGGCACACGATCAGCTAGGTGTAGTCCAGCTCCTTCAGCAACACCAGGCGGTCAGGATGAGAGATCAAGCTCAGGACAGTGTGGAGAGAGAGAAGAAATAACAGTGAATTAAGGCCTGTTCACACTGAGGATTAAAATGATAACTATAACGTTTCATTAATCATTCTAATTCTAACTATAATGACATTGATGAAAAATGTCTTTCAAAATGAATTCCTTTCCAGCTGATGGATGATAAAAACATTGACAACCAATCAAACTTTAAAGGGCTCAAGTTGTTGCTATAGTTATCTTTATAGTTTCCGTCTTGGAAAGGAAAGGATGTGACGTGTGGCCCATACTTGGAATTTGTGCTCTGCATTTAACCCATCCAAGTGCACACACACAGCAGTGAGTAGTGAACAAACACACACACACACACACCATGAACACACACCGTGAACACACACCCGGGTGTGAACGGGCCTTAACAGTTTGAGTCCACTGATTTGATTGGACAAGTCGCATTCCAAGAATATTTATATTATGGGTATGGTCACATTTACCATTGTTTGGCAAATGTAATAGGAATTCATGTAAATGAGAATTTTTTTGAGGGCAAAAGATTGCAGATTTTGCTCGGGTTCAAGTTGGTCACACAAATTTACTGCACTGATCAACAGAAAGCTCCTTGGTTTGAACGTGACTTCTGTGTGAGCTGTAATACCATAATTAGACTAGGGCCATTGCTACAAATCATGGGAATTTTTTTATTTGATGGTGGTGGATAAATCCTCTGGTAATAACTCTAGTGCCTATAGTATATTGTTGTAAAGTGTGTTATATTTTTAAGGGTCTATATGGAATAAAATCACCTTCAACATTCAGACACTGGGGTGACAATTTCTAATAAAACAGGTGAAGCATTCAAGGAAATTCTAAAGGAAAGGAAATGATGAAGTGTGGCCAAGTATGGTGTCCCATACTCAGAATTTGTGCTCTGCATTTCACCCATCCAAGTGCGCACACACAGCAGTGAATAGTGAACAAACACACACACACACATGTAACCAAAACCACAAGTGGGCAGCCATTATTTTAGGTTTACATGCAAACAAAGTTTAAAATCACATTGTAAAAGGAGATAAATAACCGCCAGTGCTGGGAAGGTTGCTTTAGAAATGTAAAAGGTTACAGATTACAAGTTACCATATTTCAAATAATAAGTAGTGTAACAATTGCAGTTACTTTTTAATGAAACTGAATACATGTGATTACTTTTTAATTACTTTGGGTGCATTTTACGCAAGAATAGTAATATAGAATAGTAATATTTAAGCAACAGTACACTATTCAGAAGGTTGGGTTAAACATTTAACCCAACCGCTGGGTCAAAACAACCTAATCACTGTTTGTCCATATTTCACCCAGCGCTGGGTTGGTTTTAACCCAGCATTTTTAGAGTGTGATTACTTCTCAAAATCCTTCATCACTTGAATTAAGATTATAAAAATGTCATTTTAAAGCACAGCCACCACAAAATCAGACATTAACACCTCTTTTTACTTTGAGATCATTCAGAGTTACAGATTTACAGTCATATGAAGATATAGTTTAATAGCTATGATATTGTCAGGGTTTTCCGGGTAGAGGATGGAGCGAGGACTCAGTATTGCAGAAAATGGTTTTAATGACAATAAAAATAAACAAAACAGCAACAAAAACTACCCCGAGGGGGAAAAACAGGCTGGCAAGGCAAGGCAAGACAAGGCAAGGCAAGGCAAGGCAAGGCAGGATCTGGACACATCCAGGGATTGACGATGACATCCAGGGGGAAATAACGACAACGAACGGACGCAGGACTGCAAACACAAGGAGAAAAAATAGGGAGCAAATGAGGAGGGTAAAGAGGGAACACATGTGGGGCAAATTAACCAACAATCAGGTAACAAGATGGGAGGGGTCAAAACAATTGACATGAGCACATGGCACACCGAATCAAAGACAAAAAGCCATGTGCTCACACAAAACAAAAACACAAGCACATGGCCAGCAAAACAAATCACACGCCATGTGCTAGAACAGGAGACACGAACACGCAGCTAATGAGAAAACTCATAAGCCGCGTGTTCACACAAGACAACAAGAAAAGCACGCGGCTGAACACAAACCGCGTGCTTCACAAAACACAACACACGTGGACAGAAGAGCGCACGGCCGAGCGAACTCGAGACCGCACGCTCCCCCAACAGACAGAACATGGAGCGCGAGTGTCCGGACCCCGACACGAAACCGAAACTCAAGACATGACTGCCGGGATCTGAACACCACGCACCAACATGAAACAGTACACGCAGACGAAAGCACACGGCTCGAGCACACTAGAAGCCGCACGCTCACATGAAAACAAATGACATGACGCGAGTGTCAGGGCTCTGTCACAAAACCATGAATTACACTAGACCGAAGTGACAGAACCCTGACACTAGCCCCCCCTCAAAAGGGACGCCACCTGGCGTCCCTAACGAGACACAACAAAAACAAGACAGGAACATGACAGAACAACATGACAACACAAGACCGCTACATAACAGGCAACACAAGACAGGAAAAATCTAAACACGGGGACAAAGAGGGGAGGGAGGGAGGGAGGGGAGCCAAGCCAGTGCCAGCAGTACAACCCAGAAAGTCATTACAGGAACCAGGGAGGGGCGGGAGGGTTGAGCCAGGGAGGCTCAGGCAGACCAGAAATCTGGGGGAGCCAGGGCGGGACCGGAGAAACAGACCAGGGAGGCTCCGGCCTAACAAGAACCAGGAACCAGGGCGGGGGGGGAGGGTTGAGCCAGGGAGGCTCAGGCAAACCAGGAATCCCGGGGAGCCAGGGCGGGACCAGGGGAACAGACCAGGGAGGCTCCGGCCTAACAAGAACACCAAGGAGCCCGGGCGGCGCCGGTAGGGCAAGGAGCTTGGGCGGGGCCGGCATCAGGGCAAGGTGCTTGGGCGGGGCAAGGAGCCTGGGCGGGGCAAGGAGCTGGGGCGGGGCCGGCAGGGCAAGGAGCCTGGGCGGGGCCGGCAGGGCAAGGAGCTTGGGCGGGCAGGGCAAGGAGCCTGGGCGGGGCAAGGAGCCTGGGCGGGGCAAGGAGCTTGGGCGGGGCAAGGAGCCTGGGCGGGGCAAGGAGCTTGGGCGGGGCAAGGAGCCCGGGCGGGGCAAGGAGCCCGGGCGGGGCAAGGAGCCCGGGCGGGGCCGGCATCAGGGCAAGGAGCCTGGGCGGGGCCGGCAGGGCAAGGAGCTTGGGCGGGACCGGCAGGGCAAGGAGCTTGGGCGGGACCGGCAGGGCAAGGAGCCCGGGAGGGGCCGGCAGGGCAAAGAGCCCGGGCGGGGCCGGCAGGGCAAGGAGCCCGGGAGGGGCCGGCAGGGCAAGGAGCCCGGGCGGGGCAAGGAGCCCGGGCGGGGCAAGGAGCCCGGGCGGGGCCGGCATCAGGGCAAGGAGCTTGGGCGGTGCCGGCAGGGCAAGGAGCCTGGGCGGCGCTGGCAGGGCAAGGAGCCTGGGAGGCGACGGCAGGGCAAGGAGCTTGGGAGGGTCTGGGATGGCCTCCAGGCCATGTGGGATGGAGGAAGCCTTTCTCCTCCTCCTCCTCCGTCTCCGAGGGCGGGGCACTGCCACGTCATCGGCCATCTCTTGGGGCGCAGCCGCCTCTTCGGCCGCCACTGGGACCGCTGCAGCTTCTCCGGCCATCACTGGAGGCGCTGCAGCTTCTTCGGCCGCTTCCCGGGGCCGCTGCAGCCTCATCAGCACACTCGGGGGCATTGCGGCCTCCTCGGCCGCCACACGGGGAGCTGCAGCCTCATCAGCCACCTCTAGGGGCACAGCAGCCTCTTCAGCTGCCTCTAGGGGTGGTGAGGTGTACCCATTCCTCCTCCGTCTCCGAGAGTGGGGCACTGCCACTTCATCGGCCACCTCTTGGGGCGCTGCAGATTCCTCAGCAGACGTTGGGGGTGCTGCAGCCTCTTCGGCCGTCTCTGGGTGCGCTACAGCCTCTTCAGCCAGAGGATTACCCTGTCGGGCTAGGAATTCGATGAACCCCTCAAACAACAGGTGGTCCAACCCTCTCATCATCCACCAATTGAGGGGCTCATCCAGGGTGTAGCAGAAGAGGTCCTTGAGGGCCGCATAATTAAACCCCAACCCCTCTGCCGCCCCTCTGAACTCCAGGGCAAACTTCCTCACGTCAGCCCCCTGTTGACAGAGGGAGCTCAAGGTCCTAAATTGGAGCATGCACTGGTAGTGGGGGCTGGAGAGAGTGGAAGCTGGTGGATGGCGCAAACCCTTCTTCCGCTGAGTCCTCATCTTGGTCCGTTCGTACTGTCAGGGTTTTCCGGGTAGAGGATGGAGCGAGGACTCAGTATTGCAGCAAATGGTTAATGACAATAAAAATAAAAAAAACAGCAACAAAAACTACCCCGAGGGGGGAAAAACAGGCTGGCAAGGCAAAGCAAGACAAGGCAAGGCAAGGCAAGGCAAGAATCTGGACACATCCAGGGATAGACGGAAGACATCCAGGGGAAATAACGACAAACGAACTGACGCACGATTGCAAACACAAGGAGAATAAATGGAGAGCACATGAGGAGGGTAACGAGGGAGCACATTTGGGGAAAATTAACCAATAATCAGGTAACAAGACGGGTGGGGTCAAGACAATTGACATGAGACCACATGGCACACAGGAAACAAAGACAAAATCCATGTGCTCACACAAAACAAAAAATCAAGCACAAGCACATGGCCAGCAAAACAAAAAAAATCACAAGCCATGTGCTAGAACAAAAAGACACGAACACGCAGCTAATGAAAAAACTCATAAGCCGCGTGTTCACACAAAACAACAAGAAAAACACGCGGCTGAACACAAACCGCGTGCATCACAAAACACAACACACGTGGACAGAAAAGCGCACGGCCGAGCGAACTCGAGACCGCACGCTCCCCAACAGACAGAACATGGAGCGCGAGAGTCCGGACCCCGACACGAAACCGAAAATCAAGACATGAGTGCCGGGATCTGAACACAACGCTCCAACATGAAACAGTACACGCACACGAGAGCGCACGGCTCGAGCACACTCAAAGCCGCACGCTCACATGAAAACAAATGACATGACGCGAGTGTCAGGGCTCTGTCACAAAACCATGAATTACACTAGACCGAAGTGACAGAACCCTGACAGATATTTTAAAAATCAAATCTTTGCACAGCTATGACCGAAAACACTGTCATCTAACAATGCTTTGGAAAAAATAAAGCATATACGTAAATCCAGATTGGAAACACAACAGGTAACACACAGATGTGTCCTATTCTGTATCCTAAACTCCTGAAATATATTTTAGAGCAGTCAGTGCAATCTAGGAAGAAATCAATCAAATCTGTATGTGTGTGGAAAAATTCAGGTGGTAAACCCCTTTGCCAGTCGTTAAATTTTCATAAGAAGGGTAATTTAATTTATCCAAATTTCTCAGTAACAGATTACAGTTTACATTATTGTAATTAAATCATGTAATCCGTTTACACGTAACTAGTTAACCTCCCACACTGAACCACTCATATTCTCCCAAAGAAAATCTGATTGCACTGATGAAAAATATATTAGCAAAGCTACTTCCTCACACTCTAAAAAATGTTGGGTTAAACACAACCCAGGGCGGGGTAAAAGAGGGACAACCCAGCAATGGGCTGTTTTGACCCAGGGTCTGGGTTAAATGTTTACCAACCTTCTGGGTAGTAAACCCAACGCTGGGTCAAAACAACCCCAATTGCTGGTTTGTCCCCTATTTACCACAGCACTGGGGTTGTATTACCAGCAGTTTAGAGTGCTGTTTTATGGAATACAAAATTGGAAACTTTGGCTTTTGGGTAGTTGGATGTTATGCAGACTATCTTACTTGTTTTATTTTGTTAGAAATGCAGTATATATTTCCAGGGAGTAACCATGCTTTTTTTCTAGTAAATACTGTCAAAAATTGTTCAGTAAAATGTATAATCTAGGGGTCGTTCAGATCAGTTCAGACAGTTAATTGAGTTTTCAGGACACACAGCGTGTGGAACGCACCCGCGGATTGATCTGTTCTGAACGGCTTTCATTTCGAGTCTGTCATCAGCGTCACTTGAACTTCCGGTCAGTATCAGTCCACTGGATTAAAACGAATGGATCTAAAATACACATAGTAGATAATAGGCTACCCTTAACTTAATTTCTCTAAGGAAGACAACGTATGAGACACTAAGGTACATTTATTTCATAATGCGTTGATGTTGAATAGATCAGTAAAACCAATAATGCATTTTATTATTATTATTATTATTTTTTTTTTTTAAAGAAACAGCACAGCATTGAAATACAGTTATGCAACATGAAAAATTAAGGAAAAATGACAAAAGTAAACAGTAGATTAAGGGAATTTGTTATGAGTTTGGGAGATTTTTTAGAGTATGGTAAATCTCAGCAAGGAAGACTTCAAATCTAGGCAAAGCACACCACACACAAAACACACACACACACACACAAACAAAACAGAAAAACAATAAGTTCAACTTAATGCCTGAGAAAAATTTCTATCAAAATTTTTCTGAATACTCGTAACTTGGAAACAGAAGTATACTGATAAATTGCTCTGCTTGCTCCTGCGTAATTACGTGGAGTGCTTTATGTATTCATTTATGTTATACGTGAATATAATACATTTTATTCGGCTCTACAATAGGCCGCGGAAGTGTACAAATCTGTTTTGTGAGGTTTACGTTAGAGCAACGTTCAATCCTGACAGAAACAAAACACCTGGAAGTACAAGCTTCATTTATAGTAACGGACTGCATTAAGTTCCATCTGCAGGAGGCGCTGTGAAAAACAAATTCGTGTAATAATTTCTACCTGTTTGAGAGCGCTTGCAACCCCGGCATACCAGGAATATATTTAAAACGTATAATTATTTATGGGCACAAAAACGTACTTTAAAGTAATGTGGTGGGTTACAGCGTTGAATAAAGTAACAGTTATCTGACAGCGATTGGTTTGTTGAGGTCACATGACACATCTCTGCACCAATCAGCGAGCTGTCCCGTGAGCAGCGCTGTGCAGTGCTGTGCAGTGCTGTTTTCCGCTCTGGGTTACGAATCTATTTCTAGATAGTAACGTCCTCGGCAGGTACCGACGACAGCGATCATGGAGGCGTCGATGGCCACCGGTCCCGCCGCAAACGCGCCTGCTAATAGCGAGGGCATATTAATAGGGGATAAAGTGTATTCCGAAGTCTTCCTCACCATCGATAATTCTTTGATTCCGGAGGAAAATCTCTCCCCGACCCCGTCTATGCAGGACGGCCTCGACCTGTACACCGAGACAGACCTGCGGATCCTGGGCTGCGAGCTCATCCAGTCCGCCGGAATCCTGCTGCGACTGCCGCAGGTAAATATTCGGTTTGTCGAACTAACGTTTCTTAAACGATGAATGAAGTGAAGCTATGCTAGCTTGAAATAAACCATTGATGTGACATTATCAAACAAGAACTCATAACCCAACAAAACACACCAGACTTTTCAAAGGACTAACAGTTAAGACACACCCGCCCCCAAATAAATTAGATATAAATGTAGTTTATACAATGTGTGTAATCTAGAGATACATCTCAGTGGTTTTGAACGTCTCTCGCGAGCGGTGTCCTTCGGCTAGACAAAAACAAAATGGCGGACGTTGCTTTTGAAACGAGACGGGGCCGTTTACGTTAACGTTATATTAAAATTTCTTTAATCGTAATTATGTTTCAGGTGGCCATGGCGACCGGACAAGTGCTTTTTCATCGATTCTTCTACTCGAAGTCTTTCGTGAAACACAGTTTTGAGGTAAGAGAATAAAGCCGTATTTACAAGCAATGCGGATGGCAGCCATGTTGTTTGAGTGTAAACGACGTTCAAGCAGATTATAGCTCAAAGGTGTGATAATCAATATTACTCTTTAAATGTTGTCGTCATAATAGGATAATTATGATGGGCGTTTTTTCAAATACCAGCATGCCTACCAATCATACCAACTGCCTAACTAGACAGCATTTTGGGGCATTATAGGCGTGTTAGAGCGGATTACGGTTTAGTTAGTCCGCTCACTACGTGGGCGTTGTGTGTGTGTGTGTGTGTGTGTGTGTGTGTGTATTAGGGCTGGACGATATGGCCAAAATTGATATCACGATATATTTCTTAATTTCGGACGATACGATATAATTCCGATATCGATATGAACATTATTTATCTGAAGTAGAAATCTTTTGAAACATTATAAATGCCTTTATCATCACTTTTGATCAATTTTAAGCGTCCTTGCTAAATAAAAGTATTAATTTCTATAATTTCTTTCCCCCAAAAAATAATAAAAATGATACTGGAATCGTGTATAATGTTACAAAAGCTTTTTATTTCAGATAAATGCTGATCTTTGGATCGTTCTATTCATCAAAGAATCTCGAAAAAAAAATGTACTCAATGTTTTAACATTGATAAGCAGATATAGAAGATTCTGAAGGATCATGTTACACTGAAGACGGGAGTAATGATGCTGAAAATTCAGTTTTGATCACCGGAATGAATTACATTTTAAAATCTATTCAAACAGAAAGCAATTTTAAATAGTACAAATATTTCAAAACTTTACCGTTTTTGCTGTACTTTGGATCAGATAAATGCAGGCTTGGTGAGCAGAAGAGAATTCTTTAAAAAAAAGAAAAACATTAAAAATCTTACTGTTCAAAAACTTTTGACTGGTAGTGTAGGCTGATTATTCTTATAGATTGAAACAAATGTGCTTCAGCCAGAAAAAAGGGTATGAAAAGTGCTCCGAGTCGCTGCAGAAAACAAAAAATGAAAAAACAAACAAAAAACTGGAAATGTTGTGCTGGAGACGGGCTATTGAAAATGCAAACTTCATCTCTGCCAGAGGAGGGCGATTTTAGAGGGATAGAACAGCGGTTTCCCAGTAACGGCTGTAAATCACAGCAGCTCCGCTATGAACGCTACTTTATAGATAAAAATGAAAATGCCATCGAAACTTTTCTGAAGACAGTCGGTTCCCTTCAGAGATACATTCATATTAAAAACACTTGCGCCTTTATGATTTGAAACGCTGCAGTGCTCATGTTTATTCAACGAAGTCAAACGCCACAAATAAATCAATGTATGGGAAACACTGGTAATGTATATCGAAAATGTGTTTAAAAATCATATCACCATTATTGAAAAAAATTATATCGCGATACATATTGATATTGAATTATTGTCCAGCCCTAGTGTGCATGTACATATACACACACACATACATGTTCATATATAGCTCTCGTTATAATTATCCTATTAAGATTGGATTGGAAAAAATTCCATTGGCAGATGCAAATTAAATGCATGTTACACAAACATTTGCTCAATTTCACTATTTATCGGCAGAAAATGGTATTATCGGCTAACAAGTTGATATATTTATCAGTGTATAAACTAATGTATGCTGTGTGTTTTGTAATAGTGTTTTGACAGCTCTTTCTGTCATCTGTTCTCTCTCTAGATTGCTGCCATGGCCTGTGTTAACTTGGCTTCAAAGATCGAAGAAGCCCCTCGACGAATTAGGGACGTCATCAACGTGTTTCATCATTTAAGGCAGCTCCGAGGCAAAAGGTAAGCGTGGCTCATTCTCGCAGAGCTTCTGTCACACGTTTTCTCTGTCCGGTACCTGTGCCGGCAACCTCCCACCTTAACGGATTTATTTTTCTTTGGATAACATTTAATGTCATCACCTCAAACTGTAAATGATTCAGGTATACTTAAACATGTTAACTGTGAGTAGTCTGTGCACTTCTGTTTGTCATTGATATGATGTCTTGATTTTGTTTGCTTTATTCTAAACCATTTTAAAGCTTTTCAGTTCCTTCATCAGTCATAATTGGTAGTAACAGCAGGATATTCTGATTACCTGAGCAAGTAAAAAACATTCGATCAGCTCAAAAGTGTAATCTTGATCAAGGGAACGTGGTGCCAGTTGAGCGATATTGTGATTACTTACTGGCTAGTATCATTTTAATTCCAGAATGACGTAGAGAACAATTTAAAAAGGAAAATTTGCTCATCTGAAATCAAGGACGCGTTATTAACTTGAATTCTTTTTTCCCTTGCAACCAACTAACAGCGACCAGCTACATTTACCAATGCCTGGGTGATGTGGAAATGGTACGTAGAGATGAAGCAGTCGGCATGGCAACAGTGAGCGAGGTGTCGCTTCCCCCCCTCCCCCGGGAGAAGCCAGTGGTCTGAAAGCGGTCACTGGGATATCGGGGATCGACAGGTTGGCCGCTGGTCCGAAGCGTCTGGGTGACTCCTGTATCTCAGTTTAAGCTTATTGTCTCTGCCAGCACAGGTGACAATCTTTTAATTTTCATTTCATTTTTAAAAAAAAGACACCTCACCACACGTCATAGCTTCCACAGAAATATTTCACGCTGCACATGCAAGATTAAAATCTCTTAAATATTCACATGATGGGAGCTGTGAGGGTTGCATACTGCGAATGTGCTGTTTTTTGTGTACTAATGTAAGCATGGTTTAGATTGGGTGTCTTAGACAATTTATTGTCCAAAATTCACAATTAAATATTACGTTATACGAAGAACAGTCATGAAATGTCATTGGCATTGAGGTTTTTTGTGTGTGCGTTTACTCTTAGAAATGACTAACCAAGTTGTTTAGTGTAGATGATTTAGACGTTTTATGATTATTAATTTAGATGTAATTGTGTGAAACCATAAAACCAAAGAGATTGTATTTGTGCTTTATGAAATATTCATGCACTTGTGGAAATCAGTGAAATCAGATAATAACTGTGGAGAAAAAAACAAAACAATTAAATTGGTTAAAGCAGAAGAGAGAAATATTTAAGTTCTGTTAGGTTAGTAAAATATAGACTAGACTGGTAATATTATATTTTTGTAATATTAGGTTAGGTATACAACGTGGTTTTAGCAAGATATTAAATTTGCAGTGTTTCTGTTTTTATCATAACTGGACTGTTATAGTATTTCAATAGTTAAAGGAGTACACGAATGAATTTCATTTACATGCCTTGTAGTTAGTCAGTATTTCATACTTTTGAAGTGCATGTTTAGATAATGTGGTTGAAAGTGACCGTTGTTATTTACATGATTACCTGACACATCTGAAGGCCCATTCATGCTATTTTCAGATCATGACTCAGCACTGTTAGCATGTCATGAACTTGTTCTTCTAGTTGTGTTTATGATGAAGAGCTCACTATGTCTCTTCTACGTGTTTTGATTGTTATACTGACACTGTGTATACTGTGTGTTGAGATTTTTGGTGCTTTTGTTTCCCAAGATTGACCTGGTTAGTGTATTATTGTGATATTGGTCGTGTTTCTAGAAGAACTTACTCATTTTTTTTTTACTTTCTGTTGACGCTATGATGTGGTGAGAGGTGGAGCATTGACTTTTTTCTCGAACAGTCACTTGTGGCAGTGCTAAAAGTCTTACACTGAAATTACAGGAGTCAAAAAACTGGACCTGTTGCCTGTAGTTGGTTGGAAGGGAAACAGAATGATTTGAATTTAAAATGAAGCAAACAAACAAAAAAAGAAGCAGTTTTTGATTGTCTTGAATAGTATTTGAGTCAGGGGAAACGATTTTACTTTCGTTCCTTCACAAATCAGGAGTCCAAGTCCATTGATACTTGATCAGAACTACATAAACACCAAAAACCAGGTGATAAAAGCTGAACGGCGTGTGCTGAAGGAGCTGGGCTTCTGCGTCCACGTCAAACACCCACACAAGGTACGTCTCACTTCCTGCTCTTAATGCGTTGTTTTTAGACTTTAAAGTTTTTTAGAGTCCCCCTGTAGTTTTTTTGTTGTTTTAATATGCTTTTAGACAAACCATGTGCCAATCCATTCATCAACACCGTTGATGAATGGATCATCCATTCATCATTGCGTATTCATAGATCCGCATATAGTAAATGAGGCAAGGGTGTAGAGCACCAAGCCAAGGGCCATGACATATTTATATATATATATAAATATATATATAGATATATATATATATATATATATATAGATATCTTATATATCTCATGAATTTTATTATATATTATTGTTGCTTTTGTTAAAATAATCACAAGATGAATATTCTGATATTTTTCCACAGTAGTCTGTTTTATTCAAACGGTTATGAACGTTTTTGCATTTAGATACAGAAGAACTTTGCCTGTTGAATATTAAAAACAAATGAACAAACATAAAATCTGGATCTCCATGTCTGCCGTGCAAATCAACTGTTCATGCTCATCTCCAGACTGGATCTCTTCTGTCCACTTTCCCTAATTGCAGATTCAGTTATTAGATTTGTCAGTATTAATATTTTTATGCTTAGATTTTGGGCGGGGGGCTCAAACTAACACCGTGTGTCCCAACGAGACACGACGTGATAAAGTATATTTTCGTTGTAGTTTTTGTTCTAACCAACAGAGACACGGACAATGAACGACATGGGATTCTATTTTAGGAACGTTTTTTTATTTTCTGCGACGTCATGGCAGGAACAACATACAAAATATGACAGATTTTAGTGATAACCTCAGGTAATGATTATGTGCTTTATTCAATGTTAAATGTGTCTAATGTGAGTTTGAATATTATATTGGGTGACCTTTATAGCCATATTGAAAGCAACAATAGATATTTTACCTTGAACTTGTACGTTAAAACTGTGAACTCGCTGCAAACCAACACGTGTATTCCATAACAAAGATATCAGTCACTCACTCAAAACTGTTCAGTCCATTCACATTTGAATCATCTATTTTCCATTTTCTACACACTCGCCATGTTTTTGCTGTCACAGCGTATCTACAGTGGACGCGATAAAGCATTTCAAATCATTTGAAATTTGTGTCAGTACGGGTTTGTACAAATAGGAACGAGTCAACAGTTTACGTGCGGGGGGTCGCGCAGCATCCTAAGACAGCGTCATTGCTTTCGAACGAGTTCTATTTGTATTATGCGCGTGCCCCGCTCTCGTACGGTGGTAGACACGATATTTGTAATGGTAATTTTGCGATTTTATGATGCTGCGTTTGAATTTTCATGCCACGTTATTTGAAATTAGCGCGGGACAAACTTTTTTCTCTCGCGGGCCGCCTATTGAGGAACCCTGGCGTAGAGTTACATTCAAGCTATTTTAAGGCATGAGAAAGTTATTTTCACAAGAAAAAAACATTTACCTATGTCATTTTGATGATCAAAGATGAGTTTTAAGGGGATAAAATATTTTGACCCCGACAGGGGTACTTTAAGGACTCGTAATTAACATGCAGTTTCATTGGCTTTGTAGATTATCGTCATGTACCTGCAAGTCCTTGAATGTGAGAAGAACCAAACGCTGGTCCAGACAGCCTGGTGAGTAAATAAACAATCCTGCATTGGGTGTCTAGACACTGCGGTGTAACCAGTAATTAACCCCTCTGCCTCCGTTACGTAACTTTTCTGTCCCCTCATCTGATGGATTGGTGTATTCGTGACTCATGTGTGTTGGTGTGTGTCCTCTGTTTTAAATCTCTTGTTCATGGCTGTAAGTAAAAGAAAATGGAGAGTTTAGTTTAACTTTGTCCTTTCTTTCTACTCTTTGATTAAAGGGTAGTCCATGATGGTAAGTGTCATAAAGAACCTCTGAACTCTGCTCCTCCAACCACATGACCTCAGGAATCTCCCCCCATTGGCTGCCCTTCTCGAGACAGCCAATCCAGTGAGAGCTCTCTACCCGAGAATCACTGATGGGGGCCTTTTCCAGCTGCCAGCAGCATCTTGTTTTCTTGCGGTTGTCCAAAAGGATTTGTATTTTTGCTTTTGCTTCAAGTCTGAAGAGTTCTTTCTCTTTTTTATTATTTGTTTTTTAAAAGGTGGTTTTAAAGCCTGACTATTTGAATTCATTATTAAACCTCAACTACTAGATTTAGGTGGTGTAAGTAGTCTTGTCTTTTGCTTTCTAAATGTACTCCAATTTAAAGGGTAAACCACTCAAAAATGAAAATGATTCACCATGTCTTCTCGAACCTATAATATTTCTTTCTTCGTAGATTCACATTGCTCATTCCAAAAAATTGAAAGCATAGAGTGTCCAGATCAAAGGTTCTCTTTATTTTATTAAGTCTTCTAAAACTAAAAGTTTAAGCTAAATCCCATCCTCTGATCTCATTTGTGCTCCTGCATATTCAAATTTGGTCTTATTTTGGTATGCTTTTTTTTTTTTGACAAGTTTGCAATATACTATATGTATTAATATATATATAGATATGCTAACGTGTAACCAAATGGTATAACAACTTTCAAATGTATCATATGGCTTGAGAAGGCTTGTAATATGGTGCACAATGTGCTTCTTCATGCTTTTATATTCATTTTGGTCTCTTCTCACCATATGTATCCATTATATGGAGGATCTTATATCTTGATCTTGTTAAATATTTCTCCTTTTTTGTGTTCCACCGAGGAAAGTTTAGGTTTAAAATGACATCTTGGTGAATAAATGACCATTTTCATTTTTGGTGAACCATTCCTTTAAATATGCAATTGTTATCAATAATTTGGTGCGAGGCGTTGTCTTACGGGAACTCTCTCCTGTTCAGTCTTTGCTTGAATGACTTGTTTGAAGCTCAGCTTTTCCATATAAATCCAATGTTCTAAGGCCTGTAGCATAAACTCTTTAGTGTTTCTGTTCCAGCACAGTGCGCATCAGTGTAGTATTTCCCGTATTTTTCATAATGACACAGCCTTTCGGGGCCACAGTGTCCGTCTGCCTGTTTGCAGAGAGCTTTGCATCCATATCTGGCCGTCATTCAGAAATGAAAGATTTTGTCTGTCTGCAAGTCTCCATTTAGCTATCTAGTCTGAGATGTATATTTGTTCATTCCCAGAGCAGCTTCTCTCAGTCCCGCTTTGACTCCTGGTCACCATGCATGCTGTTTAGTGTTTGAGTTGCATGCGATGCTACACCCCCATTCTCTCCATTTTGTACTCTCATCTGCTTATTTTATGGAAAGTTGAGCTGTTGTTTCAGAAGTTTTGAAGAAATTAAGTTGTAGTAATTTGTTGCATGCAAACTAGTGGAACCAGTTATATTTTTGCAAACCTCCTCCCATGAGCTTGTCTGTGTGCACATATGTGCACTGAACATGTGCCCCTCCACACTGCATGCTTGCCTTTACACGTTTGTAGAACAACAGAGGAACGTGAGGCAGAGAGGGAAAGGGCAAAGTTAAACTCAAGCCTCCATTTATATTTGGTCTTTTTATTTGCATCCTGTGACAAACCTCGTACATAAATGTATTGATAAACAACCCATGCAGGGAAATGGCAATTTTGTGGTTCACCTTTTGTGTTGCAGGAACTATATGAATGACAGCCTTCGCACTAATGTGTTTGTGAGATTTCAAGCTGAAACCATCGCCTGTGCCTGCATTTACCTCGCTGCACGAGTGCTACAGGTACAAGACCATTCTCTGTCCTTCTGTGTTTACGCTGAGCTCTGGTGTTAATGCCTTTGAATTTTTTCCCATCATTCTTTCTCTCAGATATCGTTACCCTCTCGGCCCCTCTGGTACCTGCTGTTTGGTGCCACAGAGGAGGAGATCAAAGATATATGTGTAACCACTTTGAAGTTGTACACAAGAAAAAAGGTTAGACTTGTTTGACCTCGCTCCCGTTTTAGAGTTAGCTGGTCTTCACTTGTGTTATATTGAGTCTTTGTTTCTGATTTCTTTCCTTTTTGATTTGTAGCCAAATTACGAATTGCTGGAGAAGGAAGTAGACAAGCGGAAGGTGGCTCTACAGGAAGCCAAACTAAAGGCCAAAGGACTGAATCCAGATGGCACTCCTGCTCTCTCCACATTGGGTGGATTCTCTCCTGGATCCAAACCATGTAAGTTGTCACTTCCACTGCCTATTGTGCAGTCTAACCTTTTTTTAAAGTTTAAAAATAACTTGCTCTTTGCCTAGGCTTTACTTTTAAGCATTGTTTACCCTCGTTGTTCCAAACACATAACTTTTTTTTCCCCCTATGACACCAAGGAAGTAGATGGTCCAGGCTGCTCTTTTCTATACAATTAATGTAAAGCTCAAAGTTTTTGCGCATACACTAGGGTATGCGTTTGGTGTGTGTTCCTCCATAAATCTGTTGTATGGCTTCAGAAGACTTGACATATAGCACAGAATCATGTGGACTGTTTTAACCCTTAAAGGAACACTCCACTATTTTTGAAAATAGACTCATTTTCCAACTCCCCTAGAGTTAAACAGTTGAGTTTTACCGTTTTCAAATCCATTCAGCCGATCTCCGGGTCTGGCGGGAGCACTTTTAGTTGGAGCTTAGCATAGATCATTGAATCTGATTAGAACGTTAGCATCTCGCTCAAAAATGACCAAAGAGTTTCTATATTTTTCCTGTTTAAAACTTTGACTCTCTGTAGTTACATCTGTACTAAGACCGACGGAAAATGAAAAGTTGCTTTTCATTCAAAGATATGGCTAGGAACTATACTCTCATTCCGGCGTAATAATCAAGGAACTTTGCTGCCGTACCATGGGTGCAGCAGGCGCAATGATATTATGCAGCACCTGAAAATAGGCTAACTTCTGTCAACATAACCAACTAAACAAACTTAGTGCCAAAAGACGCAGCCACGTGGGCGTTACCTAGCTGGGGACTATTTTCAGGCGCTGCGTAATATTATTGCGTTTGCTGCACCCATGGTACGGCAGCAAATTTCCTTGATTATTACGCCGGAATGAGAGGATAGTTCCTAGCCATATCGGCCTAGAAAAAAATCGCAACTTTTCATTTTACGTCGCTCTTAGTACACGATGTAACTACAGTTTTAAATAGGAAAAATATCGAAACTCTTTGGTCATTTTTGAGCGAGATGCTAACGGTCTAATCAGATTCAATGATCTATGCTAAGCTACAGCTCAAAGTGCTACCGCCAGACCCGGAGATCGGCCGAATGGATTCCCCAAAACGGTTTAAAATGGTAAAACTCAACTTTTTAACTCTAGAGGACTTGGAAAATGAGCCTATTTTCAAAAAAAAGTGGAGTGTTCCTAAATGCATACCTTGGGTCTTTAGTGACCCGGGACATCATTCTCTACCCTCTCCCTCCTTCAAGTTAGACGTCAACTTTCTTAGTATTCCTCAATCTATTCATTATAAATACAAACCCAATTCCAACAAAGATGGGACACTGTACAAATTGTGAATAAAAACAGAATGCGATGATGTGGAAGTTTCAAATTTCAATATTTTATTCAGAATACAACATAGATGACATAGCAAATGGTTAAACTGAGAAAATGTATCTTTTTAAGGGAAAAATAAGTTGATTTTAAAAATTTCATGGCATCAACACATCTCAAAAAAGTTTGGACAAGGCCATGTTTACCACTGTGTGGCATCCCCTCTTTTTATAAACAGTCTGCAAACGTCTGGGGACTGAGGAGACAAGTTGCTCAAGTTTAGGAATAGGAATGTTGTCCCATTCTTGTCTAATACAGGCTTCTAGTTGCTCAACTGTCTTAGGTCTTCTTTGTCAAATCTTCCTCTTTATGATGCGCCAAATGTTTCTATGGGTGACGATCTGGACTGCAGGCTGGCCATTTCAGTTCCTGGATCCTTCTTCTACGCAGCCATGATGTTTTAATTGATGGAGTATGTGGTCTGGCTTTGTCATGTTGGAAAATGCAAGGTCTTTCCTGAAAGAGACGACGTCTGGATGGGGGCATATGTTGTTCTAGAACTTGGATACACCTTTCAGAACTGATGGTGCCTTTCCAGATGTGTAAGCTGCCCATGCCACAAGCACTCACGCAACCCCATACCATCAGAGATGCAGGCTTCTGAATTTATGGCGTTCTCCCCGATCCCTCCCACTTCCGTTGGGTTGTCCTTGTCCTCTTTAGTCAGGACGCATCTCACCTCGCCGAGTCGTTTCACACGCACCTTCCCTATTTTGTTCGTTGTATGCCCTTTTCCAGACCTAGTTTTCCACTTGCACCGTCGCATTGAAATGAGCCTTGGCCCCAGAGCGCCAACGCCTGCGTTCGGATCCTGTTTCGCCTGGCGTTTTTTTTGACCTATTTGAGGTTTAGCCCGTGCACGGCGCGATCGCCTAAGTGTGGATGTGCTTGTTCACCGGACCCATGTTTTCTGGAAGTATACCTACCCATGTTGTGATTCCACTTCGAGTATAGTCGCCTTCCTGATGTGCTGCCCGGGCGTTTCAGGGCCGCAGAACGGGCCTCATTATGGTTTTCCGGCCCTGCCTTACGACGCAGACCGTACGTTAAAGCATTTTCAATTTTGGATGATATATGCACTGGCGACTGATCGGTGTACTCTGAATTCAACTCTTGCTTAATTTCTTCTTTGCGAAAATCTTTCTATGGCATGCATTCGCCCTCATTATTTCCGCCTCATCCCCTCGCAGCCTTGGGGGCATCGGTGATTTGACCCATTGGCTGTGCGACGCCTACATGCATCTGAGACCGAGTGCTTTTTTCGATACTCCAATTACGTTGCCAGATTGGACCCAACACTCAATGAATTTGCCACAAATGGTCATACAGCCGTGTTCTACTCATACTGTACATTTGCACTCTTCCTTTTGCCGGCCATTAGTCCCCTCGGATCTCGCAGAAGTGATCATCGTGTCCATCATCTTTGTTGCGCAGGAATGTGTAGCTCTCATGACATCCAAAATGAGCCAATATTTGGCATGACATTTTCAAAATGTCTCACTTTCAACATTAGATATGTTATCTATATTCTATTGTGAATAAAAATATAAGTTTATGAGATTTGTAATTATTCCATTCCTTTTTTACTCACAAATTGTACAGTGTCCCAACTTTTTTGGAACTGGGTTGGAAATATAACAAGAAAAATATATATATATATATATAGTGGGTATGGAAAGTATTCAGACCCCTTTAAATTTCACTCTTTGTTATATTGCAGCCATTGCTAAAATCATTTAAGTTAATTTTATTAATCTCATTAATGTACACACAGCACCCCAATATTGACAGAAAAACACAGAATTTTGACATTTTTGCAGATTTTTAAAAAAGAAAAACTGAAATATCACGTAGTCCTAAGTATTCAGACCCTTTGCTCACTATTAGTAGAAGCACCCTTTTGATCTAAAACAGCCATGATTCTTTTTGGGAAAGATGCAACAAGTTACTCACACCTGGATTTGGGGATCCTCTGACATTCCTCCTTGCAGATCCTCTCCAGATCTGTCAGGTTGGATGGTAAACGTTGGTGGACAGCCAATTTTAGGTCTCTCCAGAGATGCTCAATTGGGTTTTAAGTCAGGGCTCTGGCTGCGCCATTCAAGAACAGTCACAGAGTTGACGTGAAGCCACTCCTTCGTTATTTTAGCTGTGTGATTAGGGTCATTGTCTTGTTGGAAGGTAAACTTTCGGCCCAGTCTGAGGTCCTGAGCATTTTGGAGAAGGTTTTCGTCCAGGATATCACTGTACTTGGCCGCATTCATCTTTCAACCATTGCAACCAGTCGTCCTGTCCCTGCAGCTGAAAAACACCCCCTCTGCATGATGCTGCCACCACCATGCTTCTGTTGGGACTGTATTGGACAGGTGAATAGCAGTGCTTGGTTTTCTCCACACATACTGCTTAGAGTTAAGGCCAAAAAGTTCTGTCTTGGTTTCATCAGACCAGAGAATCTTATTTCTCACCATTCTTGGAGTCCTTCAGGTGTTTTTTAAACAAACTCCATGTGGGCTTTCATGTGTATTGCACTGAGGAGAGGCTTCCGTCAGACCACTCTGCCATAAAACCCCGACTGGTGGAGGGCTGCAGTGATGGTTGACTTTCTACAACTTTTCCCATCTCCCGACTGCATCTCTGAAGCTCAGCCACAATGATCTTTGGGTTCTTCTTTACCTCTATCACCAAGGCTCTTCTCCCCCGATAGATCAGTTTGGCCGGACGGCAGCTCTAGGAAGGGTTCTGGTCGTCCCAAACGTCTTCCGTTTAAGGAATGGAGGCCACTGTGCTCTTGTGAACCTTAAGTGCAGCAGAATTTTTTGTAACCTTGGCCAGATCTATGCCTTTCCACAATTCTGTCTCTGAGCCCTTCAGGCAGTTCCTTTGACCTCATGATTCTCATTTGCTCTGCCATGCACTGTGAGCTGTAAGGTCTTATATAGACAGGTGTGTGGCCTTCCTAATCAAGTCCAATCAGTATAATCAAACACAGATGGACTCAAATGAAAGGTGTAGAACCATCTCAAGGATGATTATAAGAAATGGACAGCACCTGAGTTAAAATATATGAGTGTCACAGCAAAGGGTATGAATACTTAGGACCACGGTGATATTTCAGTTTTTCTTTTTTAATAAATGTCAACAATTCTGTGTTTTTCTTCAATATGGGGTGCTGTGTGTACATAAATAGTAAAATTAACTTAAAGTGATTTTAGCAAATGGCTGCAATAAAAAAAAGAGTGAAAAATTTAAGGGGGTATAAATACTTTCCGTACCCACTGTATACACTGCCGTTTATGATTCTTAGATTTTTTTTTTAAATTAAAAGTGTATAGGGTCGCTAGAGACCTGAGGTATGTAAATGTGTAAGTATTTTTCCGGCCCAATTATATTTACACATCTGATGACTCAATACGTGCAGTGCATCTTTTTTTCTCGAGGTAGCACTGTTTGATACAAAATGATGGCATGTTTCATTCATAATTACCGCAGGCATAAAACAAAATTGAATTTGGTGTGACTGGCTTTACTGCAGAGCAGTTACTGTACGCAATGAAATATAAATGATGGTGAATAAGCTGCCAGTGATCAAAATATTGATTTTGAAGTCATTGAAAACGATAGTTTTGAGAATATGGTTGAGTTCGTGAATATGTGAGGCAGATGCTGAATGTACTGTAGATGTGCGCTTTGACAATGACAGCGATGGTAAAAATCATCTGCGCTAATTGAACCCTTCTAAGTTTCAAAAGGTAACAAATTATGCTTTATTCTACTCTTGTAATCGTTCTTTATATATAAATTTTTTTTGCTATTGCGGCAGTTAGAGATCCATCCGTGCTGGATATATAGGTCTGGGTCGCTAAAGACCTGAATATGTTATAGTGATTGGTGAAACATTCTGGCATTTAAGGGTTAATACCACTTTTTTTTTTATTGTTGGAGCTTAACTTTTATAAAAGAGCAGCAGAAATATTCTACTAAACTTCTCCTTATGAAACATTCATCAAATTTGATTCTTCCTGTCAGGTTCACCTAATATAATGAAAGCAGATGAGAAGTCTCCTAACCCTCAAATGCTTAAGGCCATGAAGAAAGAACCAGAAGATCGGCCTCAGGGCTCTAAGAGCCCGCACAACGGGTGAGTGTTTGACAGGCTTGACTTTCATCAAGTACTTGTGTTTTGTTTACTTAAACCCACTAATTAAGAATCTTCTTTGTCCTTTCTTTAGACTCAGGAAAGATAGTAAGTTAGGTCACAACAGTAGAAGTGCGAGTCGTTCCCGGTCCAGATCGCGCTCTCCCAGACGACAGTAAGTACCACTTGCAGTACACCGCTCTATACTCAATGATGTTGGTGTCTATACTCAACCGTTTTTTCTTTTTAGTTACAATAACCGGCGCAGTCACTCAGGCACCTACAGCTCTCGCTCCCGGAGCCGCTCTCACAGCCGCAGCCCATCTCCACGACGACACGCCAACCACGGCCCTCCATCTCCCCTCCTGCCACACTTGAAGTCAAAGCAGCGCTCAGACGACCTGCACCAGCACAGCAGACACGGCCACAAGAGGAAACGCTCACGCAGCCGCTCTCGTTCCACCAGTAAGCCCCGTGAGCGGGACAGAGAGCGGGACCGGGATCGAGGTTCCTCGGACTTAGCGAAGAAGCACAAGCACGAGCGTAGCAGCGGAGGCCATCACCGCGACCGGCGGGAACGCTCGCGCTCATACGAACGCTCTCATAAAAGCAAACACCACAGCAGCAGCCATTCAAGCCACAGTCGTCACAGACGCTGAGTATTTTCCTGTTGCGTCACGTCTGTGTGACTGCGACTGAGTTTGTGTTTGATTAAAGTGGTCAGTGTTGACCTAGTTGTCTGTTTAAATTCTTTTTTGATTTCTCTTGTGTTATTTTGGTGGTTTAGTTTTAAATGTTGAAAGGATATGAAATTACATATTTACAGTGTAAAGATGGGTTCAGTGTTGATGTAATATGGGGAATGCTTTGATTTATAAAAGCAACTTTTTTCAGAAGGTGGGAAAATCACTTGTTACATAGAAAATTGATGAACTTTGTCTTGACAGGTATAAGACACCGATACTTTGCACAGCTATAGAAATTAATTACAAAAAAAAAAAAAAAAGATGCTCTACTGGCAGAAGAAAATTGGTTTCTCTGAAAATAGATCATATTTTTTTACAACTGGATGCAGACTTTTTTTTTTTTCTTTTTTTTTCATCATGGTGACTTTGTTACACTGGTTTTTAGTCTGCACGTCTTCATGTCTGATTTTTACTCAATAAAAGTGACTTATTCATACTGTCAATAATTGTTTTGTTTTTTTTACTCTATTATAGAACTTGGATTTATGAATTAAAATAATTTCTTGTTCTCTGACATCATTAAAATCCCTTGATGATGTTTACCCAAAATATCATAACAGTAGAAACAGCTCTTATCTGGAGGTGCAGCATTAAAAAGTTTGATTAATTCTAGAGAATCGCCTCCCATCTTAAATGGTTCTCTCTTATGTAGACTTGGAACTATTTCGATCTATTTATTCTACAGTAGTCAACATTTGAAGTGGGTCAAAGTTGTCCTAAGACAAGAAGGCGTTTAGGTTTTAGGACGACTGATGAAAGGTTTTGATCCACTTCAAATGTTAACTACTGTAGTAATCATCTCAAAAAATCGATTAATGTAATATGACCAGGAAAAACAAATATCAGTGGTGTTACTTCAGTAGGTTTTCTGGGCCATTTGTGCAGTGTATTACAATGGGACCGTATGTAGAAATCATTGGGGCCTGTCACTATAGGCACCATTTATAGTGAAACTGTGGTTTCGATCTGCCATCTGTTTGGGCAAGGACGGTCAGCTTTTAAAGGGGTTATATGATGCGATTTTAAGTTTTCCTTTGTCTTTGTAGTGTTACAAGCTGTTCGTGAATAGAGAAGATCCCTGAAGTTGCAAGACTAAAGTCTCAAAACCAAAGAGAAATTCTTTATCAAAGTAAGATCTGCACGCCCCCTAAAACAAAAAAAAAAAAAAAATAAAAAAAAACAAAAAAAAAACAATGGCCGTTCTAACACGCCCCCACATATTTACATCACTATGTGGAAATATTTGCATAAGGCGCCCAAATGTGCACGCAAAGAAAGAAGGCGTGGTTTCAGTAACAGCAGTCGTGTTGATGCAGCCATGTCAGGAGAGCTGTGTGTTTCAGTGCGAAAGCAAAAGCGCTTTATTTGTCCTTCCGGAAGTAGATGCATTTAGGATTCTTTAAGATTACTTACAACAGAACAAGCAATGCATTTTATGTACGACCGTTTCATGAACCTAGGAGAGAAGGTAATTCTAACTTTGCTATGACAATCTAGCGCTTCTAAATCAGCGATTGTAAGTATGTTTTGTTACTAGTTTAAGTATTTGATATTGACTGTTCAAATGCCCAGGAGAGAGCGCGAGAGAGAGAGAGAGCACGAGACATCACAGTGTAGTCAGCTGTCTTAGCCATGGTTTGTGTACTGCAAACATACCAGCTTCATCACTGTGTTTGTCACGTGACTCTGTTCCCCTTTCGCGCTCTGTCTTTACATTTATTGAAAGATGAAGCTCGCGATTATGGAAAGGAGTGTTACATTTCCGATGAGTGCTTGCAGTGTTCGACCAATCACAATGCACTGGTTCAGCTGGCCAAGCAGAGCAGACTGCACTTGTCGGAAGGAAGGACTTTGTAGAAAAAACAAAAAAAACCACCCACCACCCTAAGCGTTGAGAGAGAGGTTGTTTGGCGGGGCATAGAGGACCTACAATAGTACAGTATTTGAAAAATAATGTGTTTTTTGAACATTAAAGCATGTCAACATATTCTGATACACCAAATACACAAAATAATGATCTTTAAAAAAGCGTCATATGACCCCTTTAAGATCTTTTATATTTATTTATTTATCTTTAGACACGTAGCTTCCTTCCTCTCTGTCTTCAAACTTGCAGTGATTGGTTTAATTATCCTGGGCAAGGACCCTTTCACATTTTTCAACATGGAGACTCCAGGAATCTGGCTTTGGGCACGAGAATAAGGTCAGCGAGGGCCAATTATGTAGTAATGCATATCTACTTCTGTTCAAAAATGACATGTTATAATTTGGATTATGTAGTTCATAGTGGGTCTCATTCACTTATAATTGTGCCGCTGTGTAATATCTCTGCCTCTCATTTTAATCGTTATTTTTTTTATTCCTTTAGGGATACATCAATTGTATAAATACATTTATTATCAATTGTTACTTTTTTATTAACCTATTCAGTTAAAAAATGTATGCATTTTTGCTGTTAATTTTATATGAGTTACCCTCTATTTCCACGTTGTCTAAATTTTGACCTCATTTTCTCATTCGAATATCCCCCTATTTTTATTAATAAACAAATTACACCCTGTTTATATGCTTAACTTCTCACGTAAAATTCCTACTGTCAGTAGTGTAGCGACGTATGAAGCACATCCCACACAGAAGCCACTTTTAAACCAACAGCTTTCTGTCAATGCAGAAAATTCTCAAGACCAGCTTGAACCTGTTGCGAAATGTGTGCGGCGAAATCTTTTGCCCTCACCCAAAATTCATGACTGCATGAAGTTCTATTGTTCTTGAAGTCATTCTGATGTTAATGAATTGGGAGAATTTATCTGTGCTTTCAGTTGTTCCTTCATTTTTTTCTTTTTTCTTTAGTAACCGTAGAATACATTTTAGTACTAAAGTACAGTTTGTTCTTGAAAATGTTTGTACACCATTTAGTGAATGAGACTTTTCCAGTAAGAACCTTTGAGCTTTTAAGCCACTGATTGATTTGACAGTGCTGGCTCAACCGATAGCTATCTTCAGAAATTACAGTGCACGTTTCAAATGTTTGAGTTGCATACTGCATGTGTCCGTGACCTCAGTTTGTGTTTTTGTTAAGATATATGCCTGCATGATGGTGTTCTTCCTCAGCAACATGATAGAAAACCAGTGTATGTCCACTGGTGCCTTTGAAATCACACTTAATGTTGAGACTGATGATTCACTACAGATCAAAATATTGCAGTGCGCTGTTAAAATGACATGATATGCCATACTAGTGATTTTTCCTCTGCGTGTGTATGTTTATGTGCTCTCAGATGTGCCTGTATGGTCAAAGCTGCAGTCGGGACACCTGCCCTCCATGCAGCAGCTGGTGCAGATTCTGGAGAATGAGATGAAGCTGAGTGCACACATGGACTCTCTCCCACACAGACGGGCGTAGAGATGTAGGAACTAAACCAACTGGCTGTGGATTGTGGGTAGTCTAGTAGTTTTTATGCAACCATATAAAGATATTGAATGCGTCCACAGGGTTTCTGCGAGTGTTAAAAGGTCTTAAAGGGATAGTTCACCCAAAAATCATCTTCTCACCCTCATGTTGTTCCAAACGTGTATGAGTTTCTGTCTTCTGTTGAATGCAAAAGAAGATATTTTGAAGAATTTGGGTAACCAAACAGTTGGCCGTAACCATTAACTTCCATAGTATTTTTTTCTATACTATGGAAGTCAGTAGCTACCGTCAACTGTTTGGTTGACGGTTTTAATTTTTGGGTGAAATCAGAGTCTTATATTCATAGGCACAGCATTAAATGTTGTATGCATTGCAAAAAAAATGGTTATCTTCCTCAGTATTTAGTTTTTTATTTTTGTTTTCCACTGCAAATATTGAATCAAAATACATTTTCTTGAGATTAAAGACTAAATTTGTCTTTTTTTGAGAAATTAAACAATGAGAAAAACTTCATGAAAACTTGATTTATCTGAGCCTGTTGGCAGATATGTTTTTTTTATTTTTTTATGTTATTAATAATAAACTCCGAAACAAGAGTTCTTATTTTGTGTAGTGCTGTCAAACGATTAATCGCGATTAATCACATACAAAATAAGATTTTGTTTGCGTAATATATATGTGTGTTCTGTGTATATTTATGTATATATAAATACACACCCATACAGTATATATTTTGAAAATATTTACTTATTTTAAGATAAATAAATATATTTCAGAGTAAACATAACCTATTTTTCTGAAATATATACATGCATGTGTACGTATTTATATTTAGTAAACAATATACAAATGTTACACAACACATTATTGGTACAACTTTTATTTTGGATGCGATTAATTGCGATTAATCGTTTGACAGCACTCATTTAGTCATTTTGCCTTAGTAAGTAATGTATCTTGATTTAAGAACCTTTAGACATTTGTGCTGAATAACAGGACACAAATAATGAAGAAGAGTGTTGCTGATACAACTCAACTCATTGTATCGAGAACATATTGATGTATTGTGTGTTCCCTTTAATTTATTCCTTAAATCTTCTTTACTTGGTCTTAAATTGACCTTCCTAAAACCTGCAGAAACCCTAGTCCAGAAGCATTGGGATTTTAAGAATATTCTAAAAACTGTAAATTCAGAGCTTTACAGTTGGTTTTGAACCTCATACATCACACTTTTATCTTTTCCCTCTAGGTGTGTGGTGCGAGGCCTTGGTGTGTGTGAGATGACATTAATGAAGGTTTGCACTGTGTCTGCTGGTGCAGACTGGATGTCCAGCCCTCTCTCACTGCTCCATGGGTCTCTCAGCCCTGCAGTCCTCGGCTAAGAAATATGGAGGAAGATACTTGCAGATATTCTGCAGTCATTGACCAATAAAAACACACGCTGTTAAGTGGGCCAATTGGTGTTAAATAGTGTTTACCTGAGGTTGAAAGCGATGGAAAAAAAAAGTAAGAGATATCACATGAAAAAGCGGCTAATATCATGTACTGGATCTTTCGAGGGAGATTACATGTGAATTTTTTAATTATTAGAATACATTAGTTACACAATATTCCTAATGCTTAGCCATGTGAGGCTTTTTTAAAACCGTGCATGTAAAGCTAACCGAACGTGTAGCTTTTAGAGGACCACTAGACGGCGCTATTCAAGCAGTCACGTGGCGTGCTTTGCTTTGGAAGTAACTTGTGTAGAGAGCACGCGTGTTGTGAATCGGAATGTGATTTTGTTCTGTTTCTTTGTAATTCATGTTTAATGAGTCTTTCAGCAGATTCTGAATTAACATTCATGTGGAGGCAGAGGTGAACGTAACCATGAGTTCTTTATCAAACAGGCTATCAGTGCAATCATGCTACTTAAATGTGCTTCTTGTATAGTCGTGTATGGTCACCATGTATTTACTGTTATCCTATTTAACTTAGTACCAATACAAAAAGTCTCGGCAAATGCATTATAGAGCGGAAGCACAATAGTCACATGTTGGATATGATGGATCAGGATGGGGATCCAGCAGGAATGAATAAGTGATGTGACCCATACTAGGAATTAGTGCTCTGCATTTAACCCATCCAAAGTGTGCACACACAGCAGTGAACACACACACCGTGAATACACACCCGGAGCAGTGGGCAGCCATTTTTGCAGTAGGGGGTTCGGTGCCTTGCTCAAGGGCACCTCAGTCGTGGTATTGAAGGTGGGAGAGAGCGCCGTACATTCACTCCCCCCACCTACAATCTACATTCACTCCCCCCACTTACAATCCCTGCCGGTACGAGACTCGAACCCACAACCTTTGGGTTACAAGTCCGACTCTCTAACCATTAGGCCACGACTTCCCCAATAAGTTATCAAGCATGGAAGTGAAAGAGGATATGGTGAGCATCAGACATCAAAAGTGAGCATCAGACATAAAGATGGTGATTGACATCAGCTTTTTTGCGGTTCCCACTCCTGTTGTGGAAAGGTGTGCGGACAGGAAAAGTGGGCAGATCTGTGGATGTGCTCGGGGCTGTGGTGGGCTCTCTGGCCCGTCAGCCTCGGCAGAACGTGCGGCTGGGCAGACCGCTTGAGCTCCTGCAGGAGGAGGCGCTGCTGCTGGAGGAGACGAGCACTGCTGCTACTTCACTGCAACCTCAGGTGGCTCACTGCAACCGCTACAGCCACACAGTGCTGTCATCTATCTATCTATCTATCTATCTATCTATCTTAAAATGGGTCTTATACTTTGTGAGTGATGTATGTGTGTGTTATCATTATTTTTGTCAGGCTCGTGGAGATGAGGAGAGGCATTCGGAGGCGGTGAGACAGTATGAGGCCGGTCTGGAGAGCAGTTATAAGGAGCAGTGTGCTCTGGCCCTTGAGGACAAGAAGACAGTGCTGAGGAGAATCATGAATGAGAAGGAGAATGGTGAGAGAGTGTCTGGTAAAATCATAAATAGAAGACATTAGGGCCAATTTATTTTACATCTGGCATTAGTGACTTTTGTGCCAATAGTATATGAACATATTTACACTAAAAATTTTTTTTTTTTGAATTTATTAAAGGGGTCATATGATGCTGCTAAAAAGAACATTATTATGTGTAATGAAATGTGTTTATGCGGTTTAGTTTCAAAAAAACACATGATTTTCCACATACTGTACATTATTGTTATCTGACTTTATGAAAGGTTCGGATTTTTACTAAGCTCATCGGTCTGAAAAAGCGAGATGTACTCATGATTGGCCAGCTATTTTTTCAAGTGCGTTGTGATGGCCGATTCCCAAAGCGTGTGATGGAAATTTTACGTCCTTACATATTGTGATGCTCGGGCAACCACATTGTGACGCCGGGGCTGGACTCCACTGCGTCCACAGTGAAATCCGATCCGGCGCTCCACAGCGCCAAGTTGAAGTATTTCCTCAGCAACCAGCACGGATCAGTATAGGCGGCCGAAGCGCTACGGCCTCTTTTGGAAGTAAAAACAATAGTTTAGTTTTTCACAAAGAAAGCCACAGGCTTCACGACATGGCGGCAGCAACAATACTACAGCGAGAATAAAAGCTCCGCCTTCTTTTTGTGACAAGTTGAGTGAAACATCTTGGGAGTGGAGTATGGAAATATTCCCACATAGTGAGGTAGATAATATGTGGGGGGCGGGTTTTAGAACGTGCGGCCATTTAGGTAGGTGTGGCTGACTTTTAACTTTTATAAAGAATATCTCTTGGGATTTGAGACTTTAGTCTTTGCAAAAATTTACAGATCTTCTTTATGCACCAAAAGCTTGTAACACTCCAAAGAGAAAGGAAAAATTGAAATCACATCATATGACCCCTTTAACCGTATTTGTATCACTATACATTATATTGTGCATATTAATGTTCCAGGTTTAATTGTTGGATTGCCGACAAAATATGTGGCATTCTGCTGATTACCACAGAGAATAATTATAACTTTTGGGGAAAAAAAACTAAATTAGTTTGAAGTAGTGCAGTTGCAGTTGATGTTTGAGGGGCTAGAATAAATGTTAAAATACCTGTTTTTGTTTTCACATATATTACAATTCTACAATTCACATATAATAATTTGAACTTTTACTGAAATGTATTGATCAGCTGACAGGTCAGTGGCAGTATCCACCTCGCAAATAATGCTCTTGACCTATTTATCGTTAAAAAAATAAAATCTAACTGCCCAATTTCTTAATTTTTTTAACTGCCCAAACCTCACATCCATAGCAAAATCTTAAGATTAAATACAAATAATAAAATTAAATACATGTTTACAAGTTTAATTTAAGGCATCAGAACGTTTAGCAGTAAAAGTAAACAAAGTACTGGACATTTTTATAAAAATCAGCTACTGTGTTAACATCATAATAAATAAGGATTTTTATACTGGCCCCCGGCACACACACAAACACAAAAAAATATATATGGGTTTGTTTTTGACCCATATAACCTAGTTGTATTTAGTTTTCAGGTTGGTCGGACTAAGATGTGGTCGGTAAAGACAGCAGAGAGCAATGAGATTTCTTTACAAAGGTAAATTAAGGAATTATATTTACTTATTTAATAAATCGATGTTATTGCGAATGTTAATGTACTTGTTCATCATTGTGTCAGTGTTTTATTCGCAAGAACAACAAAGTGACTAAACGCGCTGTGTAGAGCAGTTTGTCCATTTAGGGCTACTGTAGAAACATGGTGGCGACTTCCATGTAAGGGGACCCGCGGTGTATGTAGATATAAATTGCTCAATCTAAGGTAATAAAAACATAACGGTTCATTAAGTAAGGTCTTTATACACCTCTGAAAACATAGTTATGTATATTATAGTGCATTTCTGTCAATAGATCGATGTAAATATTACACATTGCACCTTTCTTAGAAGTGTGGCTACATGGGTAGAGCAGTCGGACTAATAACAAAGGTCGTAACCCCTGCCGGTACGGTTCGAGTCTCGTACCGGCAGGGATTGTAGGTGGGGGGGATTAGGCATGGCAGCCTCTCGCCCACTTCATACCACGACTTGATGGTGCCTTGGAGCAAGGCATGAAACCAACTGTTCCCGCGGCGTCCCAGGAATAAACTGGCTGCCCATGATGGGTGTGTGTTCACTGCTGTGTGTGTGCACTAAGGATGGGTTAAATGCAGAGCACTAATTCCTAGTATGGGTTCACCACACGTGGCCCATGTCACTTCACTTTAAATGTAGATTAATCTTTGTTAAAGCTATATAATTTATTCAGTCAAGAGCAGAGAGTGACTTTTTTTCTTTGTCTTTTGTTGTTTGGTAACATTAATGGCACAGACAGCAGCAGGTTTATTAGGCTGTTCTCACTTATACTTTATGCTCAGATTAAATATACTGACACGCATCCGATTTTCTCTCAACTGTTTAGGTTCACTTTAGTCATTACTGACTGCGTTTATGAGGATAATTGGCAAGATGGGTATTTTGAAATAATTTAGCGTGTTTTTGTCTGTTGCAATAAGAGCCCTGTTACTGTATATGATCCCACAGGCACTGATGACTCTGGAAATGCAATTAGAGATCGTCTTAATGCACTGGACCAGGCTTTCCACTTCCCGTGGTCGGCCATGGCAGTCCAGCTCTGCACTGCTCGCGCCGGCTTCAGCCACTGTCCGGAGGATCGCAGTTTCCATTCCACTAATTGGCCAATGCCTAGAGATGAACGCTTGAACACTAGATTCTGTGTATACAGAGATCTGAGGAACAAAGGCTTCTACCTGACCTCCGCAGGGAAGTTTGGAGGAGATTTCCTGGTGTATCCAGGTATGTTTGCGTCAACCAGGAATATCAAAAGGCCTGTTTGTTCATTGATTACAGATATCTAAAATGTATTTTCAGTGGAGCTTAACATTTGAGATCTTTATTTTGACATTTTGCAGGTGATCCTCTGCGTTTCCATGCTCATTTCATTGCATTATGCATCTCCATGGATGACGAGCTACCTCTCTGTGATATTCTAGCTATAGCTCGTCTGGGCTCTAATGTGAAGAAAACTGTCTTGCTTTGCTCTCCGTGGAGCCGCAGTGAGACCGGAAAGGATGAGAGTGTGGAGGGTGATGTGGTTTATTCATCGCTGCAGTGGAGTTCTATGGTGTAACAACACAACTGTAGTATGTTTGATAGTCAAAAGACTCAGCTTTTTAGAAACTCAGTGTGCCTTCTGATGTGTAAAGTGCGTGTGTGTGTGAAGGTTGTTTGATAAATTCTGAATGACTGAATTTTGTCTGGACTGTCAACATGCAGAGGGAGAGCATCAATAAAAATCCATATATAAAAAAATCTAATAATTATGTGTTTTGTCTTTTTGTTTGTTTTTAATATTACTCTCTAAAAAATGCTGGGTTAAATATAACCCAGCGCTGGGTTAAAAAGGGACAAACCCAGCTATTGGGTTGTTCTGACCCAGCGGTTGGTTGGGCTGTTGTGACCCAGCGGTTGGTTGGGCTGTTGTGACCCAGCGGTTGGTTGGGCTGTTGTGACCCAGCGGTTGGTTGGGCTGTTGTGACCCAGCGGTTGGTTGGGCTGTTGTGACCCAGCGGTTGGTTGGGCTGTTGTGACCCAGCGGTTGGTTGGGCTGTTGTGACCCAGCGGTTGGTTGGGCTGTTGTGACCCAGCGGTTGGTTGGGCTGTTGTGACCCAGCGGTTGGTTGGGCTGTTGTGACCCAGCGGTTGGTTGGGCTGTTGTGACCCAGCGGTTGGTTGGGCTGTTCTGACCCAGCGGATGGTTGGGCTGTTGTGACCCAGCGGTTGGTTGGGCTGTTGTGACCCAGCGGTTGGTTGGGCTGTTCTGACCCAGCGGATGGTTGGGCTGTTGTGACCCAGCGGTTGGTTGGGCTGTTCTGACCCAGCGGTTGGTGGAGTTGTTCTGACCCAGCGGTTGGTTGGGCTGTTCTGACCCAGCGGTTGGTTGGGCTGTTCTGACCCAGCGGTTGGTTGGGATGTTTTGTTTTGTTTGTCAAAACAACCCAATAGGTGGGTTTGTCCCTTTTTAACCCAGCGCTGGGTTATTTTTAACCCAGCATTTTTTAGAGTAGTTGCCAGTGTCACTCAGTTTAAAGCCATTTAAAATGACTGATAAAGTGAGATGGCAAATATATTTTATGAGATTGTTACAACATTTCTGTTCTGTAGTACTTAAACTTTAACTTAGAAAACGAATGTAGTAAATATTAAAACAGTACACAGCGTTTGAAACATTTTGATTGAAAAAAATCATTTCGATTTTTGCTTTTTTTGCATCATGTTAGAAGTGAGTTTAAGCTGGGGACAAAATAGTTTAAAATTCAATCCTATGTTCAGTTTTTATTTGTAAAGAACATCATTTAAAAACATTTACATATTTTGTCCAACATGTTTATCACATAATTATCAAATATAACATGATAGAGGCATGAAATGTGCTGCACAGTAATGCTGTCCCTGTCAATCGAAAACGCTGCCATCTGGTGATGTGATGAAGGCATTATAGGCACGTAACAGCTTCTTTTAATGTCATATACACTCTTATTGTGGTTATTAGATAACAGAATCTAAAGAATGCTTTATAATGCAAACAAATTTACAAATAAATTAAATAGGGCTAATGTAAAAAAAATTCTGTGTCAGTAGCGCGTTATGAAGTCTCGCGAGACAGAGACGAAGACTGGGCGAGATCAAGTCGCAGACGGAGGAAGGCAAGAAAAAGGGGGAGATCTTGACAAATTAATAAAACCCATTAAAATGTCGGGACGGTCCGTGCGAGCGGAGACACGCAGCCGTGCAAAAGATGATATCAAAAAAGTGATGGCGGCAATTGAAAGGGTCCGTCGGTGGTAAGTTGCTTGTTTGAAGAGGGAGACAAGTTTCTTTTCTTCTACGTTACAAAAATAAACTTTTGTGACGTCATTCAGTAACATGACAGACAAGCAAGGCAACCAATGGGCCTCACTGTATACAGTATGTGGGCGTGTCTTAGACGGGGCAATGGGGATTGAACAATCTGTTGGTGGTCTGTAATGGAGTGAAGGGATTTTGTTATATACATTTCTGCTTGGAATGTCTGAAATGTAAAAACGAACAGTTTTATATATTAATTTTAGTTAGTCTCTGTTGAACATCCTCGTGAATCTCGCGAAACCTGCCAAGAACTTATGGTAGGTTTTTTCTTCTTCATATAAATTAAGGCAATATGATAACTATAAATACAATAATACATATTTGATTTAAATTAAGAATTATACATTTACTGTACTTTTTACTGCGTTGTGGTAAAAAAAAAAATACTGTATTAAATAGTAACACACATACTTGTAAAAAATGTATAGCCTGAATGCACTGTAAGTCGAGCGTCTGCTAAATGCATAAATTAAATTGAGTATCTAATGCTAACTACCACTGAGAATAGCAGAACCTACAAAAAGCCTCAAAGGAGAAAATATACAGCTGAATAACTGTATTCAGAATTTTTTTGGGGAAAAAAGTAACAATCTTAAAATGTTTATTTCATCGTCTTCTTTTAATATAGCCATTTTGTGATATTAACCTGGAACATGTTTGTCCTCTTAGGGAAAAAAAGTGGGTTACAGTGGGAGATACATCATTACGGATATTCAAATGGGTCCCGGTTACAGAGACTAAACAGGTGTGTATACTATGCCATCTCAAGCAGCTGTCCACTTCTCAGATATATAAACACAGTGTTCATTTTCAAAATGTCTTGTTTTCTTTCTTGTAGATATACAAGCCTAAAGTGTCAGGGACTGCAGTGAGGGAACTGAAGGGCTTTCCTACAGATGTAGTGTTGGAAAACGCCCGCTCTGTGCTGCTGGATTTTCAGGGTAATACAGGACTTAAGTTTGATATTTCCTCTGTAAACAATTCAGAACACTCTCTCTCTCTCTCTCTCTCTCTCTATATATATAATGCAACACTGGTTTGTGTTGTTATGCTCTAGTTACATAAAGGGTCCTGGAATCTTACCATGTTGTGAGGGGTGTTCGTGGTCCCATATCTAATTCTTACGACCTATCTCTCATTGACTGTTGAGACAATTACGTATTAGCTTGGTTGCAGTGATGCGGGACTAAAGTACTTACAACACTAATTGACGCATATTATCGTGCTGTGCATAGCCTTGACACACAAATATATATTATTTTACATTTCATTCACTCTCCTAAACAGATGACAACAGTAACCAGAATGGTTTTCCTAGCAAACAGCTATCAGTCTAATACCAAAGTGGCGCGCATCAACTCCAGTCCACAGCATTCGTAAGCTGCGAGCAGTGCGAGCCCTTCCCATGCATTCCTACTTCCTGCTCCACAAACGCGGACATTCCCAGCGCCCACAACCCTGGGCACAGGAGACCATGGTGCAGAAAGAGGTGGAGACAATCCCTGAAAAAGCATTTTCCGTACAAAAATTATTTTACCTCCCTGGCAAGGGTTAGATTACAAAATGTTGTCTCAAACAAATGCAAATTAATATAAAGCAAATAACTTTAATGTGTTGTATGGGTATTATATTAGCAGAAAACGGTTTTTCACATTAATTCATATATAATTGATATCCAATAATAATTGAACGGCAAATAGCTATTAGAATGATTTCTTGATCATGTTGAGCCTGAAACCTCACAATGCACAATATTACTATTTACTGTATTTTTGATCAATAAATGCAGTGTTGGTGAGCAGAAGAGACTTCATTTAAAACATTAATAAACCTTATTTATTCCAAACATTTCACCATTTATATAATATATTATGTATATACTCGCGTGTGTGGATATATATATATATTTATAATATATATATATAAAAACTTAGTCTTCAAACGATTACCCTCGCGATTAGCGCGTCAAAATGAAAGCTTTTGTTTACATAAATTATGTGTGTATATTTATTCATGTATATATAAATACACACCATACCCGTATATATGTGAAATAGTTCCCTGTATATATTGATATTCAATATAAATTGATACTATAGATTATACATTTGAAAATGTCCTAACTTAACTATTTTTCTTAATATAGCACATGCAGTGTGTGTAGTTATATATATCATAATAAATATACCCAGTACACACCACGTAATATTATGCAAACAAAAAACTCATTTTGATGCGATTTAATCGCGATTAAATCGTATTGAACAGCACTTACAAAAATAATAAACTCTTGTTTCGGAGTGTATTATTAAGAAAAACAACAACCAGATCTCCATACAGGCTTCAGACTATCACAGGGACAAGTTTTCATACTGCTTCAAACACCAATCTTTTTGTCTGGATGCGATTAATTCGCGATTAAGCGTTTTGACAGCAGTTATAGATAATATATCGATATAGTATAATGAGATATACTATATATTATATGAATCCTATATATATGTAATATATAATATATCATCAACTGTATTTCCGATTATACATTTTCAAGCACTAATATCCATTATCCTGAATAGTGATTCTTATTACTGTAATAAAGATTTGTTTTACTGTATTACAAAATACAATGATGTATTTTGTTAGCATAAGTTAAAGGCAGTACATCAAATACAAATGTACTGTTTAAAAAAAAAATGAAATTCTGAAATGATAATTTAGGGTATAATTGTGTTGAACTGTCATAAAATAATGCCATAACACAAAAAAAATCTAAATAGACCATTTAATTTAATATTTAATTGACACATTTTTTCCTTTTTTAATTTTGGGGTGAATTATGATTTATTGTATGCATGTTCTTGACATGTTTTGTTAGATTCACCCAAGTATATAAGATAACAGTAATGATTGTGCATCCTTTATTTCACATGCATACTTGTATTTGCACGTTTTACTTTTCATGATCAAACCCCATATTTAGAGGCATCAACAACCAGCAGTGAGGTGACGGATGAGCCTCCGACTCTAATTAAAGAAGATGTGTTGTCTCTCTCTACTCGGGTAACATCCAATAGTCTTCAAATAAATGAAGTTGTTTGAACCTAATGCCTTGTGGGAATTAAAATATATGTTGCAAACCTGATTTTTCTTTTCAAAGCAACTTGGTTGAATGCATGCCATGTGTGACATTATTGTTTTTCACAGGAGGAAGAGGAGGTGATTGGAGCCCCACCGCTTAAAAGAGTTTGCACTGAGCAAAACCCAACTCTCAGATAGCACCACTACGCTGAACATTGCAGGTCAAAAGTATAGAAGTATTTCTGAAAGAGACTAAACCAGGGGTGCCCAAACTCAGTCCTGGAGGGCCGGTGTCCTGCAGAGTTTAGCTCCAACTTGCCTCAACACACCGGCCTTCGAGTTTCTAGTATGCCTAGTAAGAGCTTGATTAGCTGGTTCAGGTGTGTTTAATTGAGGTTGGCGCTAAACTCTTCAGGACACCGGCCCTCCAGGACCGAGTTCGGTCACCCCTGGACTAAACTACATAAAAAAGACTTTTTACAACCTGCCAAATGCCTGAAACTTATGGGATGATATTAGACTCAAAATGATTAATAGATGCACGCAGTTATCCATGTACTGCATACATTTTATAGATGTGTCTTACTAACCACAAACAAATGCCTTTTGTCTGTGGAATTCAGGATTAAATGATCGTGCAGCGATTTGTACAAATAAAAACATGTTTGTGAATAAAAATGGTCTGTTCTGCATTAATATATTATAAATTGCTCATGCAAAAATGAATCCGTGCATATGTGGATCAGGTGACACGTGTGCATTAATTGACGTCTAGTTCGAGTCTATCTTTTTCGGTTCATTTGGATTTTGAGACTTAATTTTTGCAGTTTACAGCATTTCACGACGCTCACACACACAACTACCAACGAACAAGGCCCAGTGCAATTCATTAACGTGTACTCGATTTGAAAAATTTGCAAATGTGCGTCACTACACTGAAACAAATGCTTTCAACCGGTGTCTGCAGAGTTAAGAATTACATTCATGTGCAGCATTTTCTTCAAGTAGAGGCATATTTGTGAATACAAATGTTATAGTTTGTATTAATGTATCATCATTTGTGCATGTAGCGATTTAAATGTGCATTTGTGGATCAGGCGACGCGTGTGCATTAATTCACGTCTCTTCTGAGTGGATTCTATTTGATTCATTAGAATTTTGAGACTTTCGTTCAGCGCTTTTAGCCTTGCCCAATCCACACACACACAGCTCGCGATCCACGCGCAGCTGAGACACAGAACATCAGCCACCACTAGATGGCACTAGCCCCAGTCACATGTGCGCGTTCCATCAGTACGGTTCTGTGAATGTTACATTGTTTTCTTTGTTTCTTTTTGGTTTGGTTATTTTCCTCTACCGTAGAAATAGCCTATAATAAAGATGTTTTATTGAACTTGTTCTAATTGAGCTTGTCTTAAGACACAGAATAGCTTAAATTAATTTAGCCAAACAAGAACTTTGTGATGGTACCTTGTTTTTTTCTTTCTTTCTTTCTGTAATTCAACAGCACGTTGTCAGTTATTCCTTCCGTGTCGATCTATATTAGTTATTTTATTCAAAAGGCTATTAGGTCGTCGACCCAAGGTCTTAGTTAAGCCATTAGTAACCACACGTTTATATTTAATTAAACTATTAATTTAACTTAAACTAAACTATACTAAACGAGCGTTTTATAGGCTATGGCCTATTCCGCGCTCAAGCAAATCGCTTAAGATAGAACATATTTTATTTAGGCTACTTAACTGTTTTCTGAGTCAGTGTCTGCAAATATGAAGTTGACGATGCTGATGAACGACTTCATTCTCTAAATTTAATTATTTTTATTCTCAATATTTATTTCTAAATTTTCTGGATATTTAATGAGTTTAATCTCACATTATAGCTAGGACTTTATTCTGAGAGATTTATTTTCGTACCTCTTAACATTCCAAATCTCATAATCCACATGGTTCCACTATTCACAAGGTTGCCTATTTGAATTGAATGCTACAGACTTATTTATTAGGCCTATGTTTAACCAGGCTTTGTTTCGTACTGTAACCCACTTTCCCATAAAAAGTCAAAATAAATCATGGTCTCTTCACATGACAAATCATCGTCCTCTTCACATGACAAATATGGCTGGCCCGAGCTCAGGCTGACGGCACGATTTACTACAGGTGTTTTAATTAAACCGTGGTATCGATATTCTAGATCCACGATCTACTGTATATTTTTGGTTGACTGTATTTTATTCTGATAATGAAGAGGCTGCAGCGTTTGCAATGCTGTAGGACTATATGAAAGGCGCATTTCTCTCGTACTGCAGATATGGCAAATCAGCATCGTCAACTTCATCTTTGCTAAATGATAATAATATTAATAATAATAATACAAGGAAGGAATAACTGACAACGCGCTGTTGAATTACAGAAAGAAGGAAAAAAACAAGGTACCGTCATGAAGTTCTTGCTTGGCAAAATTAATATAAGCTATTCAGTGTCTTAAGACAAGTTAAGTTAGAAACCAAAACCAAACCAAAAAGAGAACAAGAAAAACAATGTACATTCCATACCGTACTGATGGAATTGCTCACATGTAGACTGGGGTAGTGGCCCTCTACAGCTGTTGGCTGATGTTCTTTTTCCCTCAGCCTAGCTCTGGGGTATACGTCGAGCTGTGTGGTGTGGATTGCGCAGGCTAAAAGGGCTGTACATAGTCCACAATATCTAATGAATCAATAGAAGCGCGCAGAGAACCGTGAAGGACTCGCACCGCGCGTCCGCCTGATCCACAAATGCCCATTTAATCGCTACATGCACAATGATGATTACTTTTAATACAAATTAGCAGCATTTATTCACAAATCATGTCCTCTACTTAAGAAAATGCTGCACATGAATGTACTTCTTACTCTGCAGACACCGTTTGAAAAGCACTTGTGTTCAGTGTATGTACGCACATTTTGCAAATATATTGTCTAATCGAGTTACACTTTAATGAATTGCCCTCTGCCTTGTTCGTTGGTACATGGGCATGTGTGTGTAGGCGATCGTGAAAAATGCTGTGTACAAACTGCAAAATTGCACGTCCTCAAAATCAAATGACCGATACAAGGATCGACGCTGAACTAGACGGCAATTATGGCCGCCCGTGTCACCTGATACCACATCTGCAGCTAACTTTTTGCATGAGCAATTATGAATATATTAATGCTAGACACGAACATTTTTAGTCGAAAAACAATGTGTCTGCTTTGTTCACACAAATTCTGCACTAATCTGTGTGTTAATCCTTGAATGGCCACAGACGCAATGTGGGAGGAGACGTGCATTGCTGTTGGGTGATTCGTAAATACAGTAGAAAATGATGCAGACATGAATAATGGTGCTGCGTCTATTAATCATGGTCGTGAGGGGCTCTAGAGCACCGCGAGAGAAGACCCACTTTAAAGCCGGAGAAGATAAAGAAAAAGCTTGATTTTTTGTCCCGTTTTTTTGGTACATTAAAACTGATCATCGGAGTCGGTCAGGGATGGTCTGAGGATGTAAGCTGTTGTAGTGGCAGCGTGAAAAGAAACTGTGATAGTGATCTTCTCCATCGAAATTGAAAAGGACTTTGTCATAATACATGCGACTGTGCGATGGAGTAATGAGTTAGATGTGCACTATGGCAAATCAAAAGTTGAAATTGTTAAAGCCTGTTAGCCTTGATACACATGCATGTTTTGATTCTTTGCATTTCTCAAGATAGTTTTTATTGGCCTTGTTTTTTTTCTTGATTGTTACTGTCTAAAATCAAAAAACACTAAGTTGTAAACACAATTTCATAATAAAAAACTTCAATCAAATAGCAAGTTCGCATTTAGCTTCAGTATTTAACATAAATTAAAAAAACATGCATTGCTTATTTTTCACTAGTTTCATACCTTTTTCTACTCTTTTTTATTTACTTTTTTTTTTATTCTCTGTCGGAACATAGCTTTTTTTTTTTATTTAAAAAATCGAAACAGACCAGAAATATAATACTCCTTTGATCTCAGATTCTGGCCATATAAATGTAATGTTAGTTTCATTTCACCACTATGGCCGTTTATGTACTGTCACGTATATAGTAGATTGTAATTTTAATAGCTTGAAGACTTCCAACTAATCCATAGGACTTTGAAGTATTTTTATCTGTAAAAAATTAAACTCAAAGACTCAATATTGTCTTTGCGTCCATGCGGTATCTTGCTGCTTCAATGTGGTAAAGAAACATTTATCCGCTTAGTGCCATCGACAGATGTCAATTCAAAAACCTTACTTTGTGTATTTATGCAGCTTATGCCTTTAGATTGCATCTATCACGTCATCGTTCAGAGTTGTCTGCCTAGGATACAGAACACTTATTGTACTATGAAATTATTTAAGGAGGTTAATAAGAGGTCGATAGTTCCCAATATCATGATTTTTCTTTCGCCCTTCCTTAAGATGTTTTCATATCGTTTTTGGAATGTAACATTTAATTTGACCTTAGTCGGTTTATGTCAATATTCCTTAAAGTTTTCAGTATCATGAGCGGTATTTATTTTATTTATGATTGGGTCCTGCCACGGCATATATCATAGCGAGCAAGAATAAACTCTGCGTCTTTAATTTTGCATTTGGACTTCTTAATATCTGACAGAGTGTCAGTTTTCTGATGTATTACCATATAAATTTAGCAATTTATTTAAATTCTACATGGTCTCGCAGGGAGGTAGGTGAACCCGCCTCGCCCGTTCTCACCCTTTCAGCTAAACTCGAGGCATTTGGCTATATCAACTGTTATATTAAAAAATAAAATGTCCGTTATTAATACTAAAGTATATGAGTCAAACGGCATACTGCCCTTTTGAAGTGATCTATGAATTGACCATAAACTGACAAACACCAAACACTATTTGTGATCGGAGGGGTGTTGCTTTGACAAAAGGTGGAGTAGGTATAATTGACAGCTGAATCGGCCAATCAGATATCTCAGTCTGTGTCGTAGTTTCTTAGTAACCAATCGTTGGCGACGATGGGTGGGGCACCAATAAACTGGATGCCAACTAAACTGGAAAGAAGAAGAAAGAAGAAGACGATGGGTGGGACCTATTCTTGCGTCGCTGCTTGCTACCGGGGTAACGGAGTTTTGAGGTTGTACGGAATGTTGCCGGTGTAGCAGGAACTCCCGCCATTTTTCAATCAGCTATAAACCCTCTTATTTGTTTATGTAATCAGCACGTCCCTCAAAACAGCATCTACGCGGTCTACAGTCGCTGCGGACAGGGGATTGGTACGTCGCTTTGGCCTGGAGAATCGACGACAACACGGACCTGAGCGGCATAAGAAAGCCCGCCATACCAGCTCCGACGGGCCGCCTTTCGCGCTTCCGTCCCCGGCACCCAGGAGCTTCCGCTCACTCCTCACGCTCTCTTCAGGCATCTCACCATGACCCCACCGGCTCCCTCAATCCAGCGGATTTAACACGGGAGATGTAACTGATCGATAAGACCGTACTTTTGTTGGTGTTTTGTTTTCCTAAAAGTAAGTAAAGCAGCGCGCGCTAGCCTAGCCGATGCTACGCCACTGAGACGCGCGGATTCACGGCATATTCAGTTCAAGCTGAGATTGAGCGGGGGTTAGTTCAGTAGTTGACTTTGCAGACACATCCAGGACCGCAGCGAGCCCGCCATGGCACCGTTACTAGGCCGGAAGCCGTACCCTTTGGTTAAGCCGCTGTCGGAGCCGCCGGGCCCAGCAGAGGAGGTGTTCATCATCGAGCACACTAAAGAGGCCTTCAGGAACAAAGAGTATCCTTTCTCACTGTCTCCACTATCAAGCACTAGACATACAAACACGTGCTCGCGAGAGTCTCGATCCGTTGTTTCCACGCGGGTCCTTGAGTCTGAGCGTGTGCGAGCGCGGGGTTTGCGTTTATGCGTTTATTATTGTTTTCATCTTGCGCGCTGCATCTCATTGTAACGCTAACAGGCTAAAGGTGACCATGACTTTTAGATCAGCTGGGGCATAACTCTTAAGACCGGGCTAAGGGTTATATTTGTCTGATTTTGAGTACTGAAGCATGATGAATTACGGGTTGTTGTTGTCCTGTGTGTATTTTAGAGCGAGCTAGCTTGAGGACGCACTGTGTGTGTGTGTGTGTGTGTGTGTGTGTGTCGTCTGGCTGAACAGTTTCTCATCCAAACTGCCATGACTCAATCTTGTGACACGAGCCCGCGCTTATTTACAGGCAGAGGCATATGTGATGTGAGCTTATAGATTGATGCTCCTGAACAGCCAACCATCTGTTGAGCGAGACTGTAATATTTATCTATATGCTGGGAGAGTGCGATTATGATGGTACACACAGTTTTAGCTGCTGCTGGAGGGGAATGCGCGAGTTCCTGTGCTGCTGCTGCTGCGCGAGGTCGTTTGCGCGCGAGATGTTTTTCGCGCGTCACGTGAATTTGGTCATGAGTGACGGGATGTTTAGGTCGTTAGCAATCAAGATATTACTTCTCTGGTGTATGCGGTTTAATTCATATTTGTGAAATGGTTTATTTTTTGTAATTATAACTAGATACTTGAAATGCTATTTAAGCGTGTTTTTATTTATTCCACACAAAATATCTTATCTGACCGATATCACTGCACTAGGTTTCCAGAGAAACTACTCCTGTCTCTCTAAACGGCATAAAAAGGAAAGTGACCCGCATGTGTTACGGAATCAGAAAACTAGCCAATCAGAAACGTTCACTGCCTGTCAGTCTCTCTGCGCGTTCGGGGTTTGTGACATCTGGTTGGCTGCCGTGTCCGCGGAGGGCGGGCCTTTAGAGTGAAGGCGTGTTTTTGAAAGGATGAAGGGAAGTTTTATTCAGATTGCAAAACGATGGAGGTTGCGGTTTATACTTTTCAAAACTGCCTGACTCGTTCGTCAAGATTTAATCACGTGATTAAACTTTAGGCCTGCTTTTAGATCCAAGTCAGCACCTTAAAGTAGACGATTTTCCCATCATTTAGCGTGTTTTCTAGGTTTACGTTTGTTCTAGGTCTGCCAAATTAGTGTTTGAATCAAGTTTTGAGTTAAAGCATCACGAGAGGTGTCATGTCATACCGTTTTATACATGTAATGATAGAATAACACATCGGGAAATATATTGATTAACCAGATATTCGGCCATTTTGAGATTATCTCTATCTGCCATTAAGTTTTGCTTGTCTGATTAAAAGCACCATCTGAAAAACATCATCCTTGTCAGTTGTAAAATTTACTGACAAGTCATGTCCTAGTTTAAAAAAAAGTTTTGTTTTAAATGGAGTAATTTTGTCTAAATCTTGTTTGCTGTCATTAAACACCCAGGTTTCTAGATATGCTGACATTGGGCGTTAAAGGGTTAGTTCACCCAAAAACGAAAATTAGCCTGTGTTTTACTCACCCCCGAGGCATCCTAGGTGTATGTGACTTTCTTCTTTCAGATGAATCCAGTCAGAGTTATATAAAAAATTGTCCTGGCTATTCCAAGCTCTATCATTGCAGTCAGCGGGTGTTTCTGTTGAACAGTACACAAGTCATCAAATAAAGCGCGCGCATCCATAGTGCTAATGGAATAAAGGCCTCCTGTAGCGAATCCATGTGTTTTTTGTCAGAAAAATATCCATATTTCAAACATAATAAACACTTTTCTCTCACTTCTGCTGATTGTCATACGCGGAAGCTCTTCCGGCGAATGATGCAGGACATATGCGTTGCGTGTGCGCCTCTGAGATATGCTAGTCTCGCGAGTTTGTTTTATAGGAGCAACAGGAAGCAAAGTTTCCTTACTTTGCCAAAGGAAAACCAGTCTCCTCTTGGCTTATATCAAAGTCCTCTGACGTTTTTCTTTACAAATCCTCAGTTTGTACTTCTAATTCGTGACCGGCGTTTTGTTTTCTTCTCTCTCCGCATTCGTCACGAATCACGTAACGCTGATGTACTACGTCATCCGCCGGAACAGCTTCCGCGTATGACAGATACCGGAAGTGAGAGAAAAGTGTTTATTACGTTTGAAATATAGATATTTTTCTTACAAAAACGCATAGATTCGCTACAGGAGGCCTTTATTCACCCCCCGGAGCCGTGTGAGACACTTTGTTTTATGGATGTGACCTTTTTATTTGACGACTTGTGGACTGTTCAACAGAAACACTCGCTGACTGCAATGATAGAGCTTGGAATAGCCAGGACAATTTTAAATATAACTCTGACTGGATTCATCTGAAAGAAGAAAGTCGCATACACCTAGGATGCTTCGAGGATGAGTGAAACAATCTAATTTTCATTTTTGGGTGAACTAACCCTTTAAAGCCCATGTTGGGTGACCACTAATAATTATGCTTTGATATGCATTTATCACATGAACAATGCAAGATTAACTTACAATTATTTATCTTGGCTCTGAAATGATTAAAATTTTTCAGAGTGCTTGAAATAACAATTTTGCTGAGGCTGTTGTATTTTTGGTGACCATTACTGTTTTTAATTGCAAGTTTAATTCTAAAAATGTGCTCATACAGTATCTGCTGCTGCTGGCCCTTTAATTATTGAGCTGCTGTGCTACAAGCATGCATTAATTATGAATGAATCTCTCTCAGACGACAGACAGCAGAGCTAACATCACTTGATCGGCTCTGCTTTGGACGTACTGCTTGAGGTTTCAGAAGAGCTGGAAGCGATGTAGTGTTTTTTGCCCTTAACACTGTTGTTCAGAGAGTATGAAGCTCGACTGCGCAGGTATGCAGAGCGGATATGGACGTGTAAAAGCACCGGCAGCAGCCAGCTCACACATAAGGAGGCTTGGGAAGAAGAACAGGAGGTCACAGAGCTGTAAGTAACAAAACCGAGTGAATGCATGAACTTGGAGCATCAGCAGCATCATTTAGCTGTCAGTTGTTTTCGAAGTCTCTTTCTGACTATGGGTGCATTAATATTCAGAGATGTACTGAGCATTTGGGTGTGTCTCAATATACAGTAAGCTATCCGTGCCTAACCTAGCATTTTTGGGTGTCCAAAGCATAGAAATGCTGAGGAGGTACCCTAAAATTTGGCAAATGTTACAGTAAAACAGAAAATAAATAAACACTTGTTCAGAATATTAATAAAAAACATGTTTGTGGTTTAAGAACACATGGAAATAGGGGTTGGCAGTATGACAAATTAAGTTTCACGGTATGACTTATTTCACGTTAACAATATATTTCACGATTAGTTATTTATATATGTAGTTATTCCGAACAGACAAAAAGGGCTTTATATGATAAATAAACTCATACTTTTTTATTTCAAAAGTATATTTCACCTTGTTTGAATTTCTTTTATTGGTAAATTTATTTAGTAAAACCATTCAACTTATATATTAACTGCCCCCAGCTTATTGATATTAGATGCAACTTTTAGGTACAATTAAACTTTAAATAAGTTGTTTCTGACATCTCATGTTATTGTTTTACTTCAATCAGTTTATAATATCTAAATACTTTATATTGAAATATTCTGGTCATGATAAATTACGTTTACTTCCTTTTAATTTTGTAGAATACTATTAATAGTAGTTATTTTGTTCCTTTGTATCGGCTTCTTATACTGCATTTTAAGAGGGTTGTTTTGCTCTCTTCTGGCAATCCCTCGCCTGGAGCTTTAATCAAGAGAGGGAAGAGTTCAGTAGTGACTAGTAGAGCAGCAGTGTGCATACTGAACATCAGCTAAACAGCTGCTGTTAGTGCTGAGTCTAAGTAGTTTAAATTATACACACCTTATTTTTTTACTTCAGCCCGGTGAAGACTGACACACCTCGGCAGCGTCTCAGTCTCACGCGGTGAGTTAACCACGCCCATTTACATCTTGCGGTATACACAAAATAAAATATGTTAGGGTTGACATTTTATTTTGCGGTAACATTATACGTCATACGCCATTAGGGCTGTGCGATATTGAAAAATAATGTGATATGCGATACCTTGTTAAAAATGCGATATTCGATATGCGATATTGCTTAAAGTGTGAAAAATCTATTTAAATTATATTTTTAAAATATTTAAAAATGAAAATGATATAACCAATTTGTTTCACATTCTTTCTTGGAGAGAAAGAATCACTACAACTTCTGAAAGTGATCAGCAGTGTTCTAGCATTACATAAAAAGTTGTCACAAATCAGAAAATGTCATTTTAGCATCAGTGTGAACATACAAACAAAAAAAAAATGAATAACTAATTTTATATCATTGTAACTTTGCTTTCCATACACTTTAAGTGCTTCTTCATATGCCACAGCAAAAACTATAGTCTGAGATAGTTCAAACATGATTAAAGGCAAGTGAGCGGTCATTAGAAGAAAAAAAATACACAATTTACAAGCATAGATAAAAAACAGTAGTATATTCAGATACAGAAATTTAATAATTAAGTGTAAAAAACACTGCATAGTTTTCACTTTAGATTTAGATTAATCTTTGTTATAGCCGTTTAGTTTTTTTGTTAACATTAGTGAGCTTCAGCCGCATTTATTATAGGCTGCTGTCCCTTAAAACTGCCTGCACTGATGCAGATCGATGATAAACAAACGATCCAATTTCTTCTCAGCTGTTTACATCATTTAAAACATAATGACTGCTTTTACGCGAATATCGTCGAGACGGTTACTATTGCACAATTCTGTGGTATGTTGTCTGTTCAAACATTAGGATGCAAAAGACTACTCAACTCAGTGTTCGCGCAGCGCCGTCTGAAACGTGTTTCTGTGTTGCACGCGCTTCAGGTGTGATTCAGACCGCACGACGAGAGAGTTGTTTTCCTTGCAAACTTATTGCAATTACCTCTTTACGTCAGCCATCTCTGCTATAATGCGTTCAAACTAAAACGGACTTTTGGCAAACGTTGTTAAGTAGCCTATTATTTAAAAGTTGGATCCGATACTCGCACGCCCTTGGCTGATATGCATATTGTGATATTTACATTTGCGATATATCGTGCAGCCCTAACCGCCCAGTCCTACCTGGAATTATCAGAATTTTAAAATTGGAAAATTCACAAATCTTCAGTCATAGAAGAATTGATTCAGTGCCACAGGCGGTTTGAACTAATTCAAAGAAATGTGTCTTACTAACTCGTGCCAAAACTGTTTTTGCTACTGACATTTGAATCTGTTTTAACTTTTATATGGTCAGCGGCATCACAAATACATCAAGAATTTTCTGTATTTCGTCCTATTTTTTCATCCGGTATTTATTTTTTAAATAGCTGTGCCCAGCTCCAAAATATTTTATTTGCTTAAAATTCTTGGAATTAAAAAAGAGTAATAACCAGTAACTATTTAAAGGCACAGAAATTCAGCCTTTAATTTCCTGCTTTTCTACTGTATTTAGCAGAGAGCTTGTAAACTAAACTATTGTCAGGCTGTTGTGTTGAGGGAATGTCATATGACCAAACCTCTGCTGTCTCATTGGTGCCCTTTTGCCTTCAACCCCTTACAGTCTAATAAGAGAGTGCATTATTGATTGAGTCATCAGCAGTCAGGGTAGGGAAATGCTTTGCTTTTATACTTCATGAAATGATCACTTCAAGGGAAAATGTGACCTGCTCAACTGATGTGCAAACCGCATTCTATGTGGGTTGGAGTGACGGATTAAAAACAGTTTAGTCTCATAAGCTGCTTATGTAACCAGACACTCGTACACTCGGAGAACAGTTTGCTGTACAGACCATATAGAGTGTTATGCTGCTGTAAGGGTCAGTGTGTTTTTGAAGCTATTTTTACAGTTCATTCTACACTCCTGTGTTTCTCATCTCCCTCTGCTGGTCATGAAGTGTATTAAAGGGTTAGTTCATCCAAAAAATTAAAATGCTGTCATTAATTACTCACCCTCAAGTCATCCTAGTTGTATATGACTTTCTTCTTTCAGACGAATCCAGTCGGAGTTATATTAATAATTGTCCTGGCTATTCTGAGCTCTATCATTGCAGTCAGTGGGTGTTTCTGTTGAACAGTCCAAAACACGTCAAATAAAGCACACGCATCCATAATAAAACGTGCCTCAAACGGCTCCGGGGGTGAATATAAAGGCCTCCTGTAGCGAATCCATGCATTTTTGTAGGATAAATATACATATTTCAAACATAATAAACACTTTCTCTCACTTCCGTATCTGTCATAGCTGAATCCGTTCCAGCGAATGACGAGTACATTCAGCCGTTAACGTGATTCGTGACTGAATGTGGAGAGATCAAAACAAAACAACGTTCACTAATTAGAAGTACAAACTGAGGATTTGTAAAGAAGAATGTCAGAAAATTTCAATATAAGCCAAGAGGAGACTAGTTTTACTTTGCTAAAGTAAGGAAACCTTGCTTCCTTTGCTCCTATAAACCAACTCACGAGACTAGCATACCTCAGAGGCGCACGCGCTGCGCATACGTGCTGCGTCATCCACCGGAACGCCTTCCGCGTATGACAGATAACGGAAGTGATAGAAAAGTGTTTATTAAGTCTGAAATATGGATATTTTTCTTACAAAAAAAAACGCATGGATTCACTACAGAAGACCTTTATTCACCCCCCCGGAGCAGTGTGAGGCACCTCTTAGACTATTGATGCGCGCGTTTTAGATTTTATGCCTTTTGGACTGTTCAACGAAACATCCTCTGACGCAAGATATAGCTTGGACAGTATTCAGGACAAGTTTTAATATAACTCCGACTGGATTAGTCTGAAAGAAGAAAGTCATATACACCTAGATGCCTCGTGGGTGATTTTAAAGCACATTCTAAGGGTGCTTTCACACGGCTCATTGTTGCGGAACCTGGCGCGTTTCCCCCCTTAGCTCGGTTCATTTGGGCATGTGAACACGGGAAAAAAAAATTATAAAGAACGACACGCGCCCTGACCGCGCCACACATCGTGTCCGCGATTGCTTGAACAGTTGTCTCGTCCGATTGAAAAGGAAACTCTGGAGCGGTTCGTTGGATTATAAGCAATCTGACTAACAAACAACGAACCAGATATATCACCACGGTATAATGGTTAATTACGTAAGTTCCTGAAAAGCATTAGCTTTGTTGTCTGGCTAATACTTAAAATAACCTTTGATTTCTGTGGATGAGCACGTCTTCGCCATTCAAAATAAAAAAAAAAAGCGCACTTTTTCATTTTAATAATGTTTCGGACAAAGCAATCGATATACAGGTTTGAAAGCACACCCAATTCCTTTGGGTGAACTAACCCTTTAAGCAATTTTGTTTTCATAGGAGCTTGACTGGTTATGAATCCTCCCCAAATAAACGAAGGCCGTATAGACAAGAGACATTATCAAATGTAATTTTTTTTTTTTTGTTGTTGTTGTTAAACTTTTTCTTTTTTAAAGTCTATATCTTTTAGCTTTGAAGTAATCTATATTCCATAATACTCTTGCATGTATTCACTTTTAACAGATATTTACATTTAAGTTTTGCTCTTTCTTTTCTGGTGAGAATTGGAACAAACATTCATGACATAAATGGTAAATAGTAACCTTGTTTTCTAATATGGTTAGTGAGACTGTCATAACATTAATATTTTAGATACCAGTGAAATTTCACAATTCTTAATTCCAAGCAAAAACTACTAGCCCAACTAATATAGAGTTCAAACATTATTAAAGACAAGTAAACAATCAGTAATAAAATTAAAAAACAAATTAGAAGCAATAGCCACTAATGAATACAATGGAGCAAAGATTCAATAAACTTAAAAGTTTTCAGGTAGGTTTCAGGGAAGAAATTGGGCCAGTGATAATTATTTTCTTGAGCATCTGTCATGCTGGTTATCAGGCAGTTATTGTCAAGCCCTGCATTGGTTAGCAATAACTTGTTGAAAATCATTGGCTGTCCCATGCAATACATGCACTATTATATCAGTACAGTCATCAATTGGGGTGGAGTATTATCATAGTTCAAAAGTCACACTAAGTTTGTTTTAAACTCATGTAGCCATTGTTTGGTCTGATTTTTGGCAGGCTTCAGGAGGAGTACCCAGTGTGGTTTGAGAAGCCGGTTCTGGAGATTGTGCACCATAACACAGTATCTCTTGATAAGCTAGTAGATCTGGTCTGGCTAGAGATTCTCACCAAGTATGCTGTGGATGAGGAGTGTGACTTCTTGGTATGTACTTGGATTTAATATTTGGACTAATAAACAAAATGTAGGGTGGGAATTTTGTCAATTGGAATTTGTTTAAAATCTGAAAAAGTGGGGTACAATTGTCCTGGAAAACCTGCAAATGTTAAGGAATTACTCTATAACAGTGTCATTTTTCCTCTTCTGTCTACTTATGCTCAAGTATTTGCTTAGATCAAACCTACAATGGTAAAAGTATTATCCGTGTAAAATTAACTAATGGAAAAAGCAAGGTCGGTTCCCATCTTCCAGTTCTTCTGTTTGCTCTTTATGGATATGAAATATTAGTTCTGTCTCTCTCTCTGTAAGGTTGGCAAGGATAAGACGTTGCATGTGAAAGTGGTAAAGATTAATCCGCTGGAGAATCCTCCAGAAGAAAATGTGGAGAAAAAGATGGAAGGAGCTTGTGATTCTCCATCCAGTGATAAAGAGAATGCTAGTCAGGAGAACCTGAAGAAGGAGCCACAGTCCAAAGAGGAGGACAGCAGGAGAGAGAGTCTCTGTGAGTCTTAGCTGCTCTTCATGGTCATCCTTTTCACGATATATTAAAATAATCGAATTTTTGGTTCATATTTAAATAATTAGTAGCCTAATTGTAATTGTTATACTTCTACATTGAAGTATAAAATGAGTTTCTTTGTGAGTTAAGATGTAATATTTTTTGTTTTACCGTGTTTTTTTTTTTTTGGTCTGTAGCTGATAGGGCCCGCCGTTCACCCAGAAAACTCCCAACCAGTATGAAAGAAGAGAAGAAGAAATGGGTCATGCCCAAATTTCTGCCGCACAAGTACGATGTCAAACTTCTCAATGAGGACAAAGTTATCAGTGACGTCCCTGCAGACAGCCTGTTCAGAACGGAGCGGCCTCCCAACAAAGAAATAATGCGCTACTTCATCAGACACTACGCTCTGAGGTTGGGCTCGGGAGAGAGCGCCCCCTGGGTGGTGGAGGATGAATTGGTGAAAAAGTACAACCTGCCAAGCAAATTCAGCGACTTTTTACTGGACCCTCACAAGGTGGGGTACATGCTTCAGGAAAAAAAGTGTGTTTTTTTATAGAAAATTGTTTTATTATATTAGATTTTCCTCTGTTTAGTTTTTGGCAGAAAATCCATCAGCCAAGAGGAAAAGCATGAGCTCACCGGAAGGTAAACCCAATAAGAAGCTGAAGACTGCGGAGACAGGAAAAGACAGTGAGGGAGTCAAAGTAAAAGGGGAAAAGAAGAAAAAGAAAAAAGATTCCCAGAACATACCTCTCAGCCCAACCCTCTGGGGTCATATGCAGGTATTTATAATACTAACCAAAGCATAAAAGCACTCTTCACATAAATGGGGCCCTATGAAATCCATTAAATTTTGTTAAATTTTTTCCAAATTCTGTTTTTTCAATTTAAATTTTTCTCGATTCATTCTTTTTCATTTAAATTTTTCTCGACTCCTTTTTAATAGTTAAATTAAATTTTATTAGTCAAAAAGCATGTCTAATTAGTTAAAATCATGAAACTTATACATTTTCACATCAATTTATTAAAAGTTTGACAAAAATTACATGTTTAGGGCCCTATGAAATTTATTTTTTCTCACCATATTTTTGATTTTTACCAAATTCTGTGTTTTAGCATGTCTAATTATTTGAATGCATAAAACAATTTACTTTATTCATTTTTTTTTATTAAAGTAGCCTTATGATTTTTTTTCCCTCAGAAATTCTGTGTTTTGTTTAAATTTTTCTGGTTATCAAATGAAGGCATAAAACATTAATTTCATTTATCTTTTAATTATTGAAAATTAAGCAAACTTTATTTTTTGGCAAACGGGATTTACTATTAAAATTAACAGAGACACGCAGAACATGCAGGATTCATATTTAAATCGACTTTAGCGGCTTAATATTTACAAATACTAGTCCATATCGCGATTTGATAATGAAGTGTAAAGACCTACTTTTTATTAATTCATTCAAAATTTGACAAATTCCGTGACATTCCGCGTTAAACTCTGAATTCGGTTTTTATGACTGGATTACGCGATTCCGTCCACGTTTTCCACATCGCGGAAATCATAGGGCCCTACATAAATCACTAGATTCTATTAGTCTACCTAAAAGTTCATGGATTGCTAAGATACCAATGGGATACTCTTAATATGTGTAAAAATACATAGCACACAATTATACTGAAATTATTAAATAATATTAACCTAAACATGGTTGGTTTTGCTGTTGCATATCATAATGTTGCTGTTTACTGTTTGGAACAGAATTTACGACAAGTACAAGACTATGATGTCTTAAAATGCTGTCTAGGTAGTAGGGGTGTTAATTAATGATCAATCAATTGGTGCTAATAATTAAATTCACTTTAGTATGGATACACTTTGACCTGTTGGCCTACTCTCTTGATTGCTCGAGACAAATTTCCCCCAAGGGAGACAATAGAGGATAAACTAAACTAATAAACTAACCTTTGCAGTATAAATATTTTTTAGAAATTGAAATTTTTTTTGTCATATGGTTGTCTAGGAGGTGACTTGTAATTGTATAAAATGAATGTTCTTCAACGGGTTATATAACATATAAATGTTTTATTCCTTTAAATATTTGTTGGATTTATTTATTTTTCTGTATTTTTTTTGTTCAGGTGAAGAAAGTTAATGGATCTCCCTTAAAAATGAAAAACTCAGGTACATCTAAGAAATGTGATGGGGAAAACATCCTCAGCGCCCCAAAATTAAATAAAAAGCAGGGAGACAAAAAATCCACTGACCCCAAAAAGAGCCGCAAGAGTGGGGTCACCAAGACTCCCAATGGCCAGAAGCTCTCTAAAAAGGAAGACAAAAGCGCTGGAAGCACCAAGAAACCCAAAATGAAGCAGATGACCCTTTTGGATCTTGCCAAAAGCCCACCTGCTGCAGCTAGCCCCAAAAAGCGAGGCAGAAGTCCAAGTACTGGCTCTGCTAAGCTGGGCAAACCTTTGGCGCCCATGGCCTTACATCTCCTTCGGTTTTACAAGGAGAATAAAGGCAAAGAAGACAAGAAGACAACTCTGTCCTCACTGGTGTCTAAGGCGGCAAAAACGCTGTCCGCAGAGGATCGTGGCCGGCTTCCTGAGGGGCTGAAAGAGCTGGTGCAAAAACGCTGGGAACTGTTTGAGCAGAAACGCAGATGGGCCCTTATGACCGAGGAGGAGAAACAGGATGTTCTGCGGCAGAAGCGCCAGGAAATCAAGCAGAAGCTGCGTGAGAAAGCCAAAGAGCGGAGGGAGAAAGAAATGCAGATGAGACGGGAGATGTCACGCCGTTACGAAGACCAGGAGCTCGAAGGCAAGAGCTTGCCAACATTCCGTTTGTTCGACATGCCCGAGGGGCTTCCCAACACCCTCTTTGGTGACATAGCCATGGTAGTTGAGTTCCTTCACTGCTACTCTGGCCTCCTGATGCCTGATGACCAGTATCCTATCACCTCTATCGCTCTGATGGAGGCTTTAGCTGGAGAGAAGGCAGGTTTCCTCTACTTGAACCGTGTGCTGGTGGTGCTGCTGCAAACACTTCTGCAAGATGAGCTGGCGGAAGGTTACAGTGAACTGGACATGCCGTTATCTGAGATTCCTCTAACCATGCACTCCATATCCGAGCTGGTGCGCTTGTGTTTACGGCCAACGGATGCCCATGAGGAAGAGAGCGCCCGCGGCTCGGATGACTGGCAGCCTGGTGTGGGCTACGATGACGTGGTGAGCAGTGAGTTCTTGGAAAAGCTGGAGACGTCGGAGGTGTTTGAACTGAACTCTCAGGAGAAGGTCAGCCTGCTGGTGGCGCTGTGTCATCGTATCCTCATGACCTATTCAGTGGAAGATCACGTGGAGGCCACTCAGCAGCGATCTGCCGAGCTGTGGAGGGAGCGGCTTGCCACGCTTAAAGAAGTCAATGAACGTAAAAAGGCAGAGAAGCAGAAACGCAAAGAGCAGATGGAGGCAAAAACCGATGCTAGCGGAGAGGTACTAATGAGGGCAGATGGGAGGAAAGATTCAAATGTGATAAAAGAGACACCTAAGGTCCCCGCCAAAGTGGAACCAGAGCCGGAGGACATGATCAGCACAGTGAAAAGCAGACGTCTGATGTCCATTCAGGCCAAGAAAGAAAAGGAAGAGCAGGAACGGCAAAACAAAGGTGACCGACATGTAAAAGAAGAATCAGAATGCCAGAAACTAGGTTAAAAAAAACTGGTTGAAAGTGAGAATGAAGTGGTATTCCAGAAACCTGCAAAGAGTAAAGGAGAAAAATTATAACTTTAAGGTGTCAGAAACGTTCCCCCCCCCCCTTCTTAGAAAATAATCTGACTCTTTCCTCATTTTGTTGTTTCATGCTGCGCTTTAACATTTACACTACTAAAATCAAGTGCCTTTCCTGAACAGCTTTTAATTAAAGTTGATTAAATTGAGCAAATGGATTTAACTTTCTACCCATCAAAGAATCCTGAAAAAGTGCATCGTTTCCTGAACAGCACAACTGATAATGATAAGATAAGAAAAAATTTGAGCACCAAATCAGAATATTAGAAAGATGCATGATCATGTGACACTGAAGTCTGGAAGAATAGCTGCTGAAAATGTAGGTTTGCCATTACAGGAATAAATAAGTTATTTTAAAATATAATTGGAAAAAAAATATTTTTTAATTATTTGATTTCACAGTACTACAGTTTTTATTGGGTTGTTTCTAATATTCAAATAAATGTAGCCTTGGAGAGCATAAAGGACTTTAAAAAAACATAAAAAATCTTACCAACCATGTTTGAATGGTAGCGTTTATGTAACTTTTGCTTTAGTGAATACTTTATTCCATAAGGTAAGGAAATTCACTTTACAATTAATATGAAGTAACTTTGACCTTGTCTACACTGGACAAGTGTGTGCCAAGTAGATTCAAAATATTTAAAATGCACCAAGTAAAAAAACCTTAGAGCTGCAAAATGGAACTGCAGGAGTTGCATATCATGATAGAAAACATGAAATAAGATTACACATTTTATTTTAAACTGTTATATATGCATCTGCTGCAGAGCGTATGGAGAAGGAAGCGGAGGAGGAGCGAATCAGGAAGCAGAAAGCCGCAACAGAGAAAGCCTTGCAGGATGCCGTCACTAAAGCGAAGCTGGTGCTGAGGAGAACACCACTGGGTACCGATCGCAATCACAACCGGTACTGGCTGTTCTCTGACGTGGTTCCTGGCCTGTATATTGAAAAGGGATGGGTTCATGAGAGTATAGACTACACATTCACTCTTCCTCCTGAAGAGGAGCCGGTGTCGACAGAGGAAGACAAAGAGGAGGAGACGGAAGGTTAGTCTACCCACACACTTTCTAAAATACTGAATTTTTTATTTTGTTTTGTTATAGTAGGGCCAAATTAACATGTACAAGATATTAACAATACTTCTTGGAAGAGTTTAAACATTGGCCGAGTAAAATTGTTAATTTGCTATGCTGACTTTTCTGCTAAAGTACTAAATCTGTTGTTCACAGAAGCAACTCTTTTTGTTGGTACAAATAGTTCTTTGGTTCTTGGTACAAGCTTTAATTTAACCAGTGGAATATATAATTTATAGATAAAATGCTGTTATTTACAGCAAATTTTTTTTTTAAATGTCTGTTCAGATGGAGAGAAAGAGGATGAAGGCAGCATAGTCAGCGCTTCTAATGAAAATGGCCAACAGGGGGCACCAGTGCCTGAGTCCTGTATTGAGACCACTGTGCCCAAACAAGGCCAAAACCTCTGGTAAGTGTTCTTGCAAATTCCCAGTTGTATCATTGGCGTCTGGGAAATCAGCCTTTAAGTAATTTGTGGCTCCGAGCTCTTTTTGTATGAGACTATGCATTGTTTTGTAGCAAAGAATTCCAAAAAGAAAAATGGGCTAAAATGAGTTGTAATGAAGATTTACAGTTCCATGGATCAGGACATGGCATGACATCTGTCTGGACATCAGTATTGGGCAGCAACACAAATGCTTGTTCTTAAATTGTTTTCCCAGGTTTGTGTGCGATTCGCAAAAAGACCTCGATGAACTAATAGAAAGTCTTCACCCTCAGGGAGTAAGAGAGAGTGAACTCAAACTCAGGCTCCAGGTTAAGTGAGTACACTCTTCGCCTCCTTTCCTGAAAATTGATATTTTCACACCTTACTTGCTTTCAATCCCAGGAAAATGGATTAATAATGAAGATGTTGTCTTTATTTTAGTTACCAGGAAATCTTGCATTCCATCCATCTGACGAAAAAAGGTAACCCAGGCCTGAAGACCTGTGACGGATACCAGGAGCTGCTTAAATTCTTGCGCAGTGACATTATCGAGGTAGCATCTCGTCTGCAGAAAGGAGGCCTTGGATACATGGAGGACACATCTGAATTTGAAGAAAGGGTGAGAGACATTAAGACTACATGGTGTGGGCACTAAAACCAATATCTTTTTTCACGGTATGGTAATGGTACCCGTTACTCGGCAGCCAGCTACATGGATATCTCCACCACTTTAAACCTACCTGACCTCACTTGTGCTTTCAGGTGCGTGACTTGGAGAAGTTGCAGGACTTTGGGGAGTGTGTGATCACACTGCAAGAGAGCGTGATCAAGAAGTTTCTGCAGGGCTTCATGGCACCCAAACAGAAAAAGAAAAAGAAGACCGGTGGAGAGGAGAGCACGACGGCGGAGGAAGTGGATGATCAGAAGAGACTGGCCGAAGAGGCCAGGGTGAGTGTGTTATGATTAGGGTTACTAACATTGCAGTAGCTTATTTCATGATTCTCAATACCATAGCCAAAAATATATAATATTAGTTTTATTTAAAAATTAAATATGACTAAATAATAACAAATTAAAACAATGGCATGTATTCTTCATGACCTAGTGAAGTGAACATTGTAGCATTGTAGGCACTGAATGAACAAGCAGAAATAAAGGGAAAAGAAACAAATTTGTCTTCATTAGTACTTGTCAAAAACATGAGAAGATGAAACAAGATGAGAAAATGGACATTGAGGCTGCATTTAATTTATTAGGAAAGTCATTGTTTTTGTGGAAACCATAATATTTTTTTCAGGATTCTTTGAAATAGAAAATTCAAAACAACAGCATTTATTTAAATAGATTTTTTGTAAAAGTCTTTACTCCTACTGATCAGTTTAATGCATCCTTGCCAGAGAAAGTGAGTGGAGTGGATTGGCAACAATTTCCTTTCTGCGCTCCAAGCATCAATAATCACTCCTCTCCTCTGACCATTTCCCGCTCACTTCTCGCTTGTTAACAGAAATGCTGCTTCGCCTTCACTGCATAACGAAATCTGCGCTAATAGCTGCTTCACTTTAAAATAGTCAGTATCTTTAAAATATCACAAGTTCTAACAAGAACATACACTTCTAACAAGAAAAATAAATACACAATTCTAGATGAAAAGCTTCAACGTGGTTTGTTAGAATGCTTACACTAAGCAAAAATCTATAGAGCTATTAACTGATTGTTTAGCTCCCTTTTGAAAGGAAAAAATATTATTGAGAAATGAGTAGGCCTATGCTCACATACTTGCTGAATAAAAGTAATAATTCCTTTCTGAGCCCAGACTTTTGAAGGGTAGTGTATGTGTGTATTCACATTCTCACACAAGACTAAACTTCTTCTGCATGTTGAATTTCTAGGTAGCAACCGCGGTGGAGAAGTGGAAAACTGCAGTCTGTGAAGCTCAGACTTGCTCTCGTATGCACGTTCTGCTCGGCATGCTGGATGCCTGCATCAAGTGGGATATGTCTGCAGAGAACGCTCGCTGTAAAGTGTGCCGCCGGAAAGGTGACATACCTGAAGAGCAACCTCAAAAGCATTATTTGATGTGTGCATTTTAGAGGCTTTAGAGTGTGTTTTATACAGTGGCAAAAGTCTGGACATGATAAAGTCTGCAAAACTATGAAATGACACATTGAAACTTTGTATTATGTAGTGACCAAAAAATTAATTTTAAGTAATTTTTTAGAGTTGCCACCCTTTGTCTAGATTCCAACTCTGCACACACTGGACATTCATTTAACACACTTTTTGGGCTGCATCCTGGGATGCTTTTTATACCACATTGAGCAAGTTCACATGTGTGCTGAACACTTGATGACTGCTTCTCTATCCAGTTCAATTAATCAAGCATTTATTTGTATTAATTATAATGTTGGCAGTATATATATTGGTCTATAAAACATTTCAAGTGTGTTCTAACTACCGAATGGTCATGTTTCACATTAATTACCTAGACTGTAGCGGCCTTCCACAGTTTTGTAATTGAAAATATACATTTCTCAGTCTCTCAGATTGATGCATAAAACTTCAAAATATACAAAAATGTATTCCAAGGTCCACCTACCATAGTCTCTTAAAAACATGGGAAACACTACTGCGTGTGAAACGCATGACCTTCAGACTCGGAGAGTAGTTACTTTACACCTTTAGAGAATGAAATATAGAGTGAAACACACAAGGGACTGAATGACCATCAAAGAGAGAATGTCTGAGATTTAAACTGCACCTGTTGCTGTAATGTGAGCAGCACACGAAAGGAAGTACTGCGTGGTAACAGGAAGATTTAACATGTAATTGATCTGGTTTATGATTGTCTTTCTCTGTAGGAGAGGATGATAAGTTGATTCTCTGTGATGAGTGTAATAAAGCCTTCCATCTGTTCTGTCTGCGGCCGGCACTGTACCGTATACCGGCGGGTGAGTGGCTCTGCCCAGCCTGTCAGCCAACTACCGCCCGACGCAGCTCCAGGGGCAGGTAAGAACATGCACACGTTGGGCCTACTTTAAACTTTTTTACATTTGAATAAATTGAGGTTTCTTTCTATCTATCTATTTATCTATCTATATCTATATCTATCTATATCTATCTTATCTATCTATCTCTATATATATCTATCTCTATATATATCTATCTCTATAATATGCTCCAAGTTCCTCATAATTCATTTACACATTTCTGATTGCAGAAACTATAATGAGGACACCGAGGAAGAGGAGGACTCGGAGGAGGAAGATGAAGAAGACTCTGAAGAGGAAGAATCAGAAGAAGAATACAGGAACACGGGCCACAGTTGTGAGTGCCACTCTGAGAGCTTTGAAATCTGAACGACTTTTTCATCAGGGGGTGGGGGATTTATTTATTTTTCTTCAAGAATATTTTGGGAGAAAAAAAGTTCAGCTACCTTGTTTATCAAATGTATTGTAGAATCATGATATGCTTAAGGGTTTGAACCTTTGTCTTAAAAGTTTCTGCACAAACTCTAGTTTTGACTGTTGGTTTGGCTGTCACAGTGAGACCTAGGAAGAAGGTGAAGTCGTCTTTGAAGCCCAAAGTGCAGAGTAAACCACCACAGAAGAAGCATTCCCCTCCTAGTGCCAAACCAGCTCTCAGACCTGCTTCCAAGCCTGATCCAAAACCTGCATTCAGATCTGCTTCCAGACCAGATCCAAAGCCTGCTCTCAGATCTACTTCCAGACCAGATCTTAGACCTGCTCCCAGACCTGTTTCCAACCCAGATCCTAAACCAGAACCTAAACCATCTCCCAAACCTGCTTCTAAACCAGATCCCAAACCGGATCTTAAACCTACTCCCAAACAATTGCCTAAATCACGACCTGCACCAAGCAACCCTGCAGACATCGATGAGCTGGTGAGAAAAACAAGATATGTGGAAGTACAGTTCTCATGCACAACATTGTACTGTTTGCAGTAAATTAGTTTGTTTAATTATTTAACCATATTGTTTAGGTTTTGATGAATGTTGGGTTAAAGGGTCATGAATCCCCAGACTACTTTTTCAGAGATTTTAGCAGAGGTGTTTATGTTGCACATCATAGAACACCATGTTAGCATCCGTTAATTTTAATTGTTGGAGAAAACTGGTTAATTTTAAGCTTTTTTGCGCTATTCTCATCTTCTGGGTTTAAAATCTACATTGTGTTGACGTCACAATTTGTGACGTGGCAAAGGACGATAGTACATCGATGACGTGTCTGTGTCTATTAAATTATTCATGAAACTGCGTGTTCTTATGCTATGAGAAGACGCTTCGCTTAATTATTCACAACAGCATGTGTTGATTTGCTATGACAGATGCTTCAGACTGAGATTGCGCACATTAACTGAGAGAAACGTTCATAAGAGTTCGGAACAAACGCGATTCATTCTCTTAGTGAGTATAATTGTTTTTACAGCTCCATGACACAACCCGTCAAAAGACTTATATAAACGCCGCAGAATAAGCCTAAAAGTTAAAAAGAGGTGCAACAGCGTGTTCATATATATTTTTTCGATGCAGAGTGCAAATGGCTGTGCATTTATTTGTGTTTTTAAATCTATGCGAGTGAAATGAAACTGTCTGAACCCGAAGCTGTGTTGTGTCTCCCCTCTTCCCGCTCCGCAGCGCATCACGCCCACTTTTTTAGCGTTTTTTTAAACTGTGGTGAGTCCCGACCGATATATCGTTTAGCCAATATTATCGGCTGATATGAACCTGTCGCCGATACCGAATACTGCCGATATTTACATTTTTTTTACAGAATAATACGCGATTAATTCTATCTGATGGGTTTTACTTAGTTTTTCCAGCAGAGTGTGCTCCATTGTTTGCTACTGGCGACCTAGGTCAGTGTAGTGTAGAGATGCGCGAATGAGCTCAAACTTCACCCGAGTCTGCTGTTTCAAATTATCTGCCCGCCCGCCACCTACCCACCCACACCTATATTTGATCATCACATTGCAATGATTCAAATTTTTTGTTTTGCATGATGATATGATGAATGGATGTCTAATTTTTAACAGCAGATTAAGTGACTTTAGAGACTAGAGCTGATCTGCGTATCACGGCACATGTCTGCGGCGCATTAAAGCCTGTGTTAAACCCACCGGAGCTGATTCACGCTGGACGTGTTTTTACCGGCCGCGCTTGGTATAGACGGCAGTGCGGTGGTGGTGGTTTGAGTCTGTTGAATGGTGATTTAACTCTACGTTGTCACCTAGTTGGAGAGACTCAATGCTAAATAAATAAACATCAATGCCTTCGTCTTTTACTCTCACAATGAGCTTAGCATATTCGTTTGCTACATTAGTAGGGACTTATGATTTCCACGATGCAGAAAACATGATGAATGTAATCGCGGCCATTTATGGATTTTGTCCATTTTTTTTGATGAATAATAAAAACATCAGTGTGTATATAACTGTCTGTGAATATTCATTGCAAATAAGACATTTTAAATATGCGTGTTAATTTTATTACCAGAAAATACACAACACAGAACTTCTGAAAAAAATATTACTCGTTATTATTATTCATTTTAGATGTTTACATTTGTAAAAGCTGTGCTTCCTGCATAAACCTACCCTTGTTGGTTTGGCAGTAGCTTGCTTGCCCTACACAGTTACCTTGTTTAATTTCTTAATTCAATTTGTATATATTTTGTTCTATTTGTGTTATTTATAATAAGTGAAGTTTACTCTTAGTGCACTGATCTCAGACTCATTTTGAATAATAAAGTTTGTTAAATTGTTAAATGCCCTGCCTCCACTGCATAGGCCTATGTTTGTCACATCAAGTGTTTGATCACCACATTTGAGTTATCATTGCAAAAAATGTGTTTAAGTATATATATTCTGTTTATGTAGGCTATATGCTGTATTCTAATGTACAGTACCAGTCAAAAGTTTGGACACACGAATGGGAAGTGTCCAAACGTTTGACTATACTGTACTATAATATAGCCTACACAAAGAATATTGGCCGATATATCGGTACTAGTCTTTTTTTACTCCCTAATATCGGCATCGGCCCCCAAAAAAACCCATATCGGTCAGGCTCTAGTGCGGAGAACTAACCAGTGCGGAAACGGGGTTTCATGACCCTTTCATTTTTTTTGTTGTGCTCATTCTTGAAGGCAATTTATTTTACAAATGCTTTGCAAACGGGTTCAGCTGATTCATTAAAAAGTACTTGTGAAAAAGAAGAGTTTGTTCAAATAAAGAAAAGTTTGTTCATTAAGCAATAGCACAGAGTGTGCTGAAGCAAAAAAACTTGTAAATAAAACCATTAGTGCAGGGAATAGTATTATTAGGCACCATATACAAGTGTTTCTTAAGTGTTGTTGATTGTGTGCAGGTGCGACAGAGCTCCAAGTCTCTATCAAAGAAACAAGCTATTGAGGTAGAGAAATGTGAGGAGATTCTTCAGAAGCTGATAAAATACCGACACAGCTGGCCCTTCAGGTATACCCTCACGAGACTTTTTTGACTTTTAATTTACAAGTATATTTGTTGATCACATTTAGTCTCATAACATGTCATTTAAAAGGTGTTAAGACTTTAAGTACCTAAAGGCTACTTGCCATTGTTTTAATTTAATATTTATTCATGTTTATATCTTAATATCTTTATGCCTGGTAGTAGCATTTACGATAAAGTGGGTGATGTATATTTGCAGCAGTATAGCTTGCTTGTTTCACCCTCTGCAAGTATTTTGTATGCAGATAAAGTTTGACGTAGTTTAATATCCAACTTCATATGGAAATATGATTTACATTTTGTGGTGAAATAAAAATATAGAATATTATTGCTATATAATATATATTGCTTGATGTGAGTATACTTTATGTATGCAGGTAAGGCATGTACTATATATCCAACCTTAATATATCGCAAGGGTGAATAATATAGTTAATGTTTTTTGACAATGTAGCAATCGAGCAGCTGAGATTTGCTCTTATACTGTACGTACCACTCACCAGTGTGAGTGTACTGTATGTATTAGGGCTGGGGGGGGGATAGATTTTTCGATTAATCGTTTTTTAAAATTACGTCGATTCGATATTGATTCTCAAAAGCCGCAAATCGAACTTTTGCGGTATTTATTTCTGCAAATATTTAAAGGGTTAGTTCACCCAAAAATGAAAATCTGCTCATAAATTACTCACCTTCAAGTCATCCTAGGTGTATATGACGTTCTTCTTTCAGACGAATCTAGTCGGAGTTATAGTAAAAATTGTATTTGATCTTTCAAGCTGTTTAATGCCACTCAGTGGGTGTTGCATGTATCAGTCCAAAAAAAGTTAAAATAAAAACGCCCATCCATAAAAAAAAAAAAAAGGTCTCTCACACGACCTCCGGGGTGAATCGATGCATTTTTGTAAGAAAAATATCCATATTCAAAACGTAATCACTTTAATGTAGCTTGTGCCAACAGTTGTACACAGAAGCAACTACGGGGGATGACGTATGAGTTCAGCGTTGCGAATGCGCTGGTGAGTCTAGTGAAAACCAACGTTTGTTAACAGGATCAAAGTATTAAAGTTTTTCTTTCTTTTAGCAAGGCAAACCAGTCTCCTCTTGGGCTTATAGCGAAATCCTTCGACATTCTTCTAACAAAATTATTAGAAAAACAAAAGTGATTTGTAGTGATCTTCTCCCCTGCACTTTTACGCATTCGTCACTTCTGACGCGCATGCTCAAGCCCGACCTCAAACGTCTCCGCGCCCGGAGCTGCTTTCCGTGTACCACTGTTGCGCAAACTACATTAAAAGTGATTTAGTTACTTGAATATGGATATTTTTTCTTACCAAAAAAAAAAAACGCAAAAAAAAAAAATCGAATTTTTTTTTTTCCCCCCCCCCCCGCTACAGGAGACCTTTGTTCACCCCCAGAGCCGTGTGTGAGGTGTTTTTTCTTTTTTTTTTTTGTTTTTTTAAATTGGATTGGGCGCTTTTATTTACTTTTTTTTGGACTTATGCATGCAACACCTGCTGAGTGGCATTAGACAGCTTCAAAGATCAAATACAATTTTTTTATATAACTCCGACTGAATTCATCTGAAAGAAGAAAGTCATATACACCTAGGAAGAACTTGAGGTTGAGTAAATGATGACAGGATTTTCATTTTGGGTGAACTAACCCTTTACCAAGTCATTATGTGAATCTTATCATTAGTCTTCTCCAGTAGAATGTCACCCTCTTATTTACCTTGCGCACTGTTACAGCAGAAAGCCTGTCATTCATTTAGTGCTTATGGCGGAGATACTGTTGACAAGAACAAAACAATAGGCGTGATATGCAATGATCAGGTGAAATGCCATTGTAATACTATAAATCTGTGGAAGCATTTGATATCACGCATAAGGCACCATGATTTCCACAATTAATGAATGGCAGATGGTGCAACGCTCTGTTTTGTTTACTACACTCATACTAAAGCACGAACGATGCTCGCGGTGTTTTCAGTTTCTGCCGTCTCACTATATGATGACATGAACACACGAATATCATCTCCAGCTGCCCTGAGAGACACTTCATTAGCATTTTACCATTTAATTTGAGAAAACTACTGTCATGTCACATACACAGCAGCTGCAAGTTCTTCACAGCAACCTGTCAAAATAAAAGTTTGGTTTAATGCGAAGAAGCCGTGTCAGAAGTATATTACTTTTGTGCAGTCTTAAGACTCAATGTAACAGCAATGCTACTACTACTAATAAATATTAATAAATTTGTTTTATTTTTTTATTTTAATAGTCGACCTCTGTTGTGCAGCACTTAATTTTCGTTTGATTAGGATAAATTAAATTAATGTTTTATGCCTTCATCTGATTTACCAGAAAAAAATAAAAAGAATTTTTATTGGGCCCTATATATATAGATAGATATATATATATATATAGATATATACATATACATATACATTATTATTATTTTTTTTTTTAAGGACCCTATACAAAAAAAAAATAGGTTTAAAATACTGGTATGTGGTTCTTAATTTATTTTTATTAATTCATCATTTGTAAACTGATGTTTACTGTTCATTTTTTTTAGAAATATCAATAGCATTTGTATTAAAGCTATATACACTGAATGTAATAAAAAAAAAGAGAATTGAATCAAGAATCGAATCAAGAGCTTGTGAATCGAAATCGAATCGAATCAGGACATCTGAATCGATACCCAGCCCTATTATTATCCAGGTTAAAACAGTATGTGTAGAAGTTGGTTTTCATTATTAATTCATGAATTCATGTTAGTTTGTTATTTGGTGATATTGAAAATTCTGAAACCTGTCAGGGTGTTCTTTAACTTCTAATAGTTTGATGTGCCATTTGGTGATTGTGTATCATTAATGCAGTTAATGTGAGTAGTGAAGAAGTGCTTTCTCTTCCTCTCATCCAGGGAACCTGTATCTGCTGAAGAAGCCGAGGATTATCGGGACATCATCAGCTGCCCGATGGACTTCACCACCATGCAGGACAAGTTCAAATCCTCCCAGTACCAGAGCGCCAGCGATTTCCTTGAGGATGTGAAGCTCATCTTCTCAAACGCAGAAGAATACAACCAGCCCAACAGCAACGTCCTGACCTGCATGGCGTGCACAGAGCAGGCATTCATCGAGCTCATGCAGAAGAGCCTCCCTGGGATCGGCTACCTGCGACGGCGATCACGCAAGCGCCCGGCCGCTCACTCCGAAGAGGAGGAGGAGGAGGAGGAGGAGGATGAGGAGGAGGAAGATGAGGAGAGGGGAAAGAAGATACAAAATGGGAAGCAAGGGAGAGCCTCATCCAGACAGAAGGAAGATGATGAGGAAGACTCTGGACAGAGGAAGACCAGACAGTGCGGTGGACAATGGAACCAAGATGACAGCGAAAGTGAGGAAGATGAGGAGGAGGACGAGTCTGTGAGAAGGAAGAGCAAGCGGACAAATCGCAAAGATTATCGGGAGCAGGACAGCGACAATGAGAGGGACAGCAGGAGAACTGGATTGAGACGGACTGCACGAGGTGTGACGGATGACAAGGAGGCCAGCAGTGACGAGGACTCGGGCGTCCAGCGACATTCCAAGAGGCTCAAACGCTCATGAAGACCAGGGTGCTTTGTGTTCTTTGTATTCATTTTTGTACCCCCTCCTTATTAATCAGAAGGCGAAACGGGGTGCCCCATACCACTGCATATTGGACGGAACTTTTGCTCACCCCGATGTAGATGTTTGGGTTTATTTTACTTTTTGGAAGTTTTTGTTAATATTGGAGAAAACTGATTTATATTTGTAAGTTGATTAATAATGGTGACACTTGGTTTTTCAATCTTAAGATTTGCATTGAAAAAGAGATGTCATCTGCTTGAGCTCTTGAGACTTTTTTCATTTGATATTTGGCCTAAAAAAACTCAAATAATAATAACCCCCCCCACTTGTATCCCAAAAAAGATTGTAATTGGGTTGCAGATACCACCAAGCCATGTCTGATTTAGATGGCTTGAGAGGTTTCCCTGTAAAAGTTAACCTGTAAATGTTATAAAGTGATTCAGAATGAAACGGATCCTTTTGCGTAGACCTTCTAAATGAATTAACCAGTGAGCGTCCAGAACTAGGCTCTTTCAGTGAAACTGACGTTATGTGTTTTCTGTGTCTCATAAGAGCGGTTTAATTGGCACTAAACCCCCATGGTGGTATGACACTGAACTAAAAGTCTTTATTTTTGAAAGTGCCACCTCTTTTTCCTTTTCTTTAGTCATTTATTATTTTGCCGTTTTACAATAAAAGCTGTTATCCTTGCGTTCGGTTGAACAACTTCTGTTTTTGAAAAGCAAGAGATCACTGGTCTTGTTTATTGGCGTCTAGCAATTCCTCTAAACCTCATGCTGCTCTTATTCCCTTGAAACCAGTAGGTGGCACCCTACTACAGTGGTCTTCGAAAGAAAAGCGCCCCTTGGTGTAAAACTGACATTTGAATGTTATATCCCCACTAAAGACCTTTGCAGTGATGAATTGAACCTAAAATCAAGATGGTCAAGTCAGATGTGAAACACTCAAGTGAAATTCTATTATCCGATTTCCTTTTTCATATGAATATGTAAATAAGCTTTGACTATATTTTGGTTTTTGATCGTAGCCACGGAAGTCTCAGTTTAAGATGGGTATGTTTGTCCACAGCAGATGTGCTGCTCAGGGCTTTATTCTGGATTAAAACTCTTTTTCTTTTTTCATTTTTATAGAGATTTCTGATTTAATCCCCCCCCCCCAATCTAGATTAGGCTTATTTTAAACTTCAGAAGCGAGGTCACTCTGTCATAAACTTCTTGAATTGGTTCATAATATTCTTTGGGGCGTGACAATTTCTTTTATATCTTTTGTTTAGTACCATTTTCGAAATCTTTACCACATGTTATCCATCATGTGACCTGTTGTTTTCTATCAGTGAAACATACCTTTAAGATTGGCAGGCTTGGAAAGTGAGTTGTCTCACAGGTGTAAATGCTTTCTTTCAGTTAGGAGGTAGTAGAGGTGGTCAAAGCTGTTTTCATATGTATTTATAGCTCCACGGCCTGGTAGGGAAACTAAACTTTAAGGAAATCCTTACCCTTTTTTTGCACCCACAGATTCCTAAGACTTCATTCAGTTTTCTGAAAGTCGTTTTTTTTCTCTCTCTTTTTTTCTTTCTTTTTTAAAGACCCCTTCCAGTTTCAGTTTTTGTTTTGCCAGTTGGAAAAATCTTGTGTTTATCAAAAGTAAGGTGCATGGAGGAGGGGGGGGGCAGGAAGGCTGTTGTGGGACTGATAGTTTTTTTTTTTTTTATCTCCCCTTTGTGTATTTCTTTACTTTTTTAATAAACTTGTGCCTGGTCCAAGATTGTCATCATCTCTAATCCCCTCCTGTTTGTCTCACCTGAACCATAAAAAGTCTTAATAGGTCATCATAGTTGGGCTTCATTTTTAAAAAACCTACACGCGTTTTAAGGAATTATGGGTGTCCTTTACACAGAAAAGGTGATTCTGTTTTCAAAGATACCTAATTCTTGCTGAAGTTTATAGTATACTGCATATTTTGTGAAATCCAAACCCATAATTCATCTCAGTGGACACAATAGAAAGAAAAGTTAAATAAGTCGTAAAAATTGATTTATAAAGTTAAAGTTGTGATGTAACAAGTATCAACAAATCTTGAATTGTGTTTTTTTTTTAAACCACAAAAATAGTGGTTAAATGCATTTGCAGTAAGCCCAATAACATGCATTTACAAAATAGGGTGAATTTTTATTTTATTCAACATTATTTAAAAATCCTTTTTTTTTTCTTCTTTTTTTATTACCCAAAATTTGATTATGCATTTATTATACTTTAAGGTGTAATTAGCTTAGCAGTGTGCTAATGTCAAACTATTGAAATCAGTCATCAGTGTGATTGTAACTATGTAGTGTTTCCTTAAAAGAGCACAGCTTTGTTTTAGAACAGGGCCTTAGATGTCATGGTGAAAGCGCGGCAGTCGTAATTTAGAGAGGTTTTGTTCTTTGTCTTTTATTTCATGATTGAAAGACGTTTATCTCAACTGTTCCCGCACTGGCCCCCGGTGCTCCTGTCCACGCGTAATGGGGCCCTGATCATGAAAGGGTGAGAGAGTAAAGAGCGAGGTCCGCCATTCATTCTTTAATTACACACACTGGTGTTTTTGTTGGAAGTCTCGGGTGGCAGAAGGTAATTGCCCTTCCTCATGTCGCCGCTCAGTCAGCCTGGCTCCAGACTTTCCACTGAGGACAGAGACTGGGCTAAAACCTGAGAGAGAAATGAATATTTGAAGTGCTTGGATTGAAAGAACACTGGAGGAGAAGAAAGAATGGCGATAGATACAGGTCTGTTGATTGAGTAAAGTGTACGTGTTGAGTGTATGGGAAGTAGGTGGCCATAGTGTTGGCGCATCCTCCGTTCCTGATTGAATCGTGTGTTGTGATCCTACTTTATTCTGGACAGAGTAGCTTTTATGTAATTTTTATATCTCCGCATGTCTTTTGTAATATTCTGCTGTGCAGATCAAGGCTAAAATGCCACCAGTAAAGACCATGATGAACCTGCTTATTCAGGAAACCGTTTCATGTGTTATAAGCTCAATAAGGTCGCTGGAAAATGTCACATCTTCTTTAAAATCGAGAGATTATCCCTCTCTTGTCTTTCCTGGGCTGGTCATCCTCTTTTGAAGATCAAACACTTTGTGGTGCTCGTCTTTAAAGCTGAAAGAAATTAGCTGGAGCAACTCTAGTCTGAGAGCTACATCAGGGGCCTCGTGTCTAAATGTTGTGTACACACAAAACGGGCATTGAAAATCACGTATGGCACTATTAAAATTGAACTTTGCACAGATGTAACATAAGGATTTATGAAGCTTTTACTGTTTCTTGTAGGATGCAGCCTTCCAAGTTTTGGGGTTACGAGACCCCTGAAGAGAATTGTACACTTACACATAAACATAGCTACAGCACATCAATCTAAAGAAAGTAATAACAGTCAGTTCTTGAATTTCATATTTAGGAAGCATGAAAATGGGCAAGTAAAACATCTGAGTGACTTTGACAAAGGCCAAATTGTGATGGCTAGACGACTGAGTACCTCCAACATGGCAAGGAAGGACACCATAACGGAAATCAAGGTCATAGTGCCCAGGCTCAACGATGCATGTGTGGAGCGAAGTCGTGCATGCTAAAACTGAAACAAAATTCTGACATATGAAAGGTGTCTAGAACACAACAGTATTCACAGACAAGGCAGATTGCTCATTAATGATGCTCGCATGTCCACTGCCGAAATGCCAATAAGGGCAATGTGAGCGGCATGTGGATGTTGATTTGTGCCTTAGACTTCATTCCCCAACCGGCTTAAGGTTATCAGTAACCCTGACATTTTCATTTTAGATGGTTCGGTGGTTAATTCCCAGCAGTCACACAACGTCGTTTGATATTTGTTAATTTCGGTTGCGACGTCGGGTGACCTAAAATTCATGTCAATTCAACGTCTAATGAATGTTAGAATTTCTGGTCCAATACCGACGTCAGCTACTTTGATATTTGTTGTTTTTAGGTGTGTAACCAAAATCCAATTTAAAGGGTCATATGATGCGATTTTCAAGTTAGCCTTTCTCTTTGGAGTTGTTACAAGCTCTTGGTTCTAAAGAAGATCTTTAAATTGCAAAGACTAAAGTCCAATCCAAAAGAATATTCTTATAAAAGTTTAAGATCTCCACGCGCTACCTAAAACGGCTCGTTCTAAAAACACGCCCCCCACATCTACATCACTATGGATAATATTAAATGTGCACGCAAAGTAAGAAGGTGTGGTTTCAGGAACAGCAGTCGTGTTGATAAAGCCATGTTAGGGAGACGCTGTGTTTCAGTGCGAAGAAAATTTGTGCAACGCATTTTATGGATGACAGTTTTTTGAACCTAGAAGAGTACAAGGCTGGCTGTGCACAAAAAAAAAAAGGTCAATTCCGACTTTGCTATGACAATCTGGCGCTTCTGAATCAGCGACTGTAAGTATGTTTTGTTATCAGTTTAAGTATTTGCTATTGACTGTTCAAATGCGGAGTTTTGCGCAGCGCAGAGTGTGTGAGGGGAACAGGGTCACATCACAGGAGAGTGAACTGCCTTTCAGAAATCATAGCACGTCAGCTGTCGGCTTGTGTACTGCATCATCACTGTGTCGTTCATGTGACTCTGTTGCCCTTTCGGGCTTTAACTGATGGTAAAACTAACGACATTATTAACTGTCTTGATATTTACTTTGAAAGCTGAAGCTCGCGATCATGGTAAGGGTATGGTATGGTAAATTACATTTCCGACGCCTGCTTGTGGTGTTCGGCCAATCACAATGCACTGGGTCAGCTGGCCAATCAGAGCAGACTGCGCTTGTCAAAGGAGGGGGCTTTGTTGAAAACGACGTTTTTGAGAGAGGCGGGTCATAAGGACCTACAATAATGTACAGTATTTTAAAAATGTGTTTTTGAACATTAAAGCATGTCACATTTCTATTACACCAAATACACAAAATAATGATCTTTAAAATAGCATCATATGACCCCTTTAAGTCAACGACAAATTGACTTCAAATATTGACATCAAACCCGATTTTCATTTTCAACCAAAATGCAACGGCAACCTGACGTTACATAGACGTCCGGTGCCTGCTGGGTTGGGTTTGGAGCTGAATCTGCGGGACGGTAGCTCTCTAGAAGCAGGGTTGGTGACCCCTGATCTATGAGATGTGCTGGGCCAACACATCTAGGGGTGTCCAAACCTGTGTTGGAACTGGTTGGACTGAAAATCTGCAGGACGTTGGCCCTCCAGGAGCAGAATTGTACAACCCTGAACCAATCCAAGTAGTCCAACTAGTCCAGGTGGAGGCCCATCCTTTGCAGCTCTGCAAGATCGCTTCTAATATCTTGGTTGCCATGTTGCTTGATTGATGTTTGTTTTGCTCTGCAAGCTTAATGCATTTTCTGCATTCTGTCCCGCGTGCAGGCAGAATCCCTGTGATAAACTACAATTCTCCATGCTTCCCGCAACGAAATATCAAGGCAATCAGACAACCGACAACAAGAAATTATCAAATACAATAAAACGTTTTAGCGCCTTCCCACTCCCATAAAGTACTGTGAATGATGTAACTGAGTTAGTCTCCCTCCAATCTCAAACTACTTTAATTGTTAATAGCTATTTTTGCAATACTTACAATTGGTTTTCTAATACATATTCCATCTTTAAAGGGTCATCTATGCCCTTTTTCCCACAAGTTGATATTTTCTTTAGGGTCTTAATGAACCCACTAACATAGTTTGGTTTAGAAAATTTCTCCAATGTGGTGTAAACAACACCTTTTTTACTCTATCAACAACACCAGCTCTTTTCAGATCAATCGATTCTTTAATTGTTAATGAGCTCTGCTGACCCCGCCACTCTCTTCCGAGACCCTCTCTGAGGGACTGTTTACTTTAGCCACATTCATCGGGAAACTTGCTAATTAGCACATTATTAGAAAGGCGATTTGCAAAGATTCATAAAAAAAAAAAACTTATACTCACTTCTTCTGTAGATGAGGATGGATCATGAATGATTCGCGCGAACATAGACGCATTTATGTAGATGGGGCGCATTCCCTTCAGAAACAAATTTAATCCACTGTGAGTTCAGTGGCTCAGATGTCGGGAGTACATGACGACTGCTATGTTCATTATTACAGCCAACAACAGAACACCTCAATCGCTTGGGAGTCATTCTTGTCTACAACTGCTCTGGCATGGAAACAATGGCGGACTGATGACAGCTCACTCAGGCGGGTCTAAGGTAAGACGCCAGCCAGTCTGTGCTAAAACGCTACTGTCAATCAAACTATCGTGGGAGGGGCCTGTTTTTGTGACGTCAAACAGACAGGCATCTGAGATCTGCTCGATTTGAGAAAGGGGTAAAGATTTTAGTAGATAAAAAAAACACTGGTTGGATTTTTATCATTATAGGGTGGTTTGTTTACACACACTGCCAACACACATTTCAGTTCAAACAACTTGTAAAAGTGCATGTAGCATCCGATGACTCCTTTAAATCAGTTTTATGTCTCCATCATTGTTAACTTGATTGTCATTTGCAATCCTTCATTAAGTACACAGTCTTGTCTTCTTGACCAGTTTTAATATACATTTTTGCTTTAAATCAAAGTTTGTAATGTTCTCTTTATATGGGGTTGGTGTGGGCATGTCTTATAACTACATTTTTTTGATCGACCATAAATCATTTACTGTGCTATAATGCAATTGGTAGTATTCCCCTTCTGCATGTATCATGATCCTCCTGTTTAAAAAAACCATCAATGCTGGTTAGGTATGTTTGGGACGCTGATGCTCTGTTTTGTGCTGGTCTCTTGCTGGTTTATGCTGGTCATGTGCTGTTTTAAGCTGGTCTTGTGCTGGCAAAGGACCAGCACAAACCAGCAAAAGGACCAGCATTAACCAGCAAAAGGACCAGCACAAACCAGCAAAAGGACCAGCATTAACCAGCAAAAGGACCAACATAAACCAGCAAAAAGACCAGCATAAAACAGCAAAAGACCAGCAAAAACCAGCAAAAGGACCGCAAAAGGCCAGCATAAACCAGCACATGACCACATAACCCAGCAAATGACCAGCTTTAACCAGCAAAAGGACCAGCATAAACCGGCAAAAGGACCAGTTTAAACCAGCAAGGGACCAGCATAAACTAGCAAGGGACCAGCTTAAACCAGCAAAGAGCTAGTTTAAACCAGCATCCCAGCGTCAAAACATACCTAACCAGCATATGCTGTTTTTTTTCAACAGGGTAGGTACGCGTTGTTTACGTAATGGTAGTCATATAAACAAAATAAGCTTGTCTTACTTAGACATGTTTGAATATGGTTTGTTTCTGATGCAGAGCAGCATATTGTTCTTACACCACGGTTTAATAGAGATTGGATTTAGTATTGTGTGTATGTGCGGCACAGTTGAGAGGGAATTAAAGATGAAGACATCAAAGTGCGTGACAATAGAGAAAGGAATCTCTACCCACACACACAAAGCAGCTCAAACGGGCAGAAGCAGCTGTCTAGTAGGAGCTGCAGGAAAAGGAGGATTTTTCAGTGGAATTGTAAGACTGTGTAACTGAGACCTTTTAATTCCAGAGAGAGGGTGTGTGTGTGGGGGGGCAAGTCTGTGATTTTTGTGTTCTTGTAAAGGTATTTGTTTACATAGGATATAATTTTTTCAGGGACTCGTGTTTTGTACTTTTGGCATGCGCAATGATTCTTGAAAGAGGTGTGTGTGTGGTGTGTGTGTGTTAATATGGAGCGTGAAGGGACCTGCAGCCTATAAAGGAGTCTTTGAATGCTGAAGAGCTTAAATTCATTACGATGTGAAGGTAATCAGAGGGAATACCCAGACAGGTCTGGTGGCTGCCACGGCCCAACGACAGGAGACCCAGTCTGGGCACTGCGACAGGACGGCGTGGGTGCGGATGCAGGAGCTCAGCAAGGTCAACTTTATATGGCACCTACAGATGGAAATCAACACAAGATGATTTTGTAAGAAATTAGCCATTTTTGATCTTGCTAACATTTTTAATAAATCTGATTTTAGTTAAATTTAATATACATATATTTAGAAAGGCTACATCGAATACCTATGCCTGTGACAGAGATTTTTTTTTTTCAAAGTAAAAAATCTGGAAATACACAAAAGAATGTCCAAGTCAACATATGTTAATATATGTTATTACATTTACATTTATTAATTTTGCAGACGCTTTTATCCAAATTGACTTACAAATGAGAAATACAACAAAGCTATTCATCTTAAGTAGGCAAACCGATACAAGAAGTCGCTTGCAATCCAAGTTTCAGGCATTGGTTTAAATCAGTTCAGTCTAGAAATCGAAGTAAATAAATAAGATCAGACCAAAAGTTTTTATTTATTTTTTTTTTTTATGATTAAGTCAAGTAGCTTCGAAAGAGATGAGGTTTCAGCTGTCGCTTTGAAAATTGTCATGGGGAAAAAAAAAAAATTTTTCATCATTTCCGTATAGGGTGGGAAGATCGTTTCACCAGCCAGGAGTGGTGAACGAGAATGTTCTGGGAAGTGATTTTGAGCCTCTCTGTGATGGTACGACGAGGCGTCGCTCACTAGCGGATCTCAGACTTCTGGAGGGGATGTAGATTCGTATAGTGAGTGGAAGTAAGCAGGTGCTGGTGCTGAGCCTGTGACTGTTCTATATGCAAGCATCAATATCTTGAACATGATGCGAGCCACAACCGGCAGCCAGTGCAAGGAGATAAAAAGAGGTGTAACATAGGCTCTTTTGGGCTCGTTGAAGACCAGTCGCACCGCTGCATTCTGAATCATTTGTAGAGGTTTTTGATTGTGCTTGATGGCGATCCAGCCAGAAGAGCCATTGCATAGTCCAGCCTAGAGAGGACAGAGCCTGACAGAAGTTATGCAGCATGCTCGTTGAAAGGGCCGATCTCTTTCTGAGGTTGTGCCATTAGGGCTGTAGCTATCGATTATTTTAATAATCGAGTATTCTACAGATTATTCCATTGATTAATCGAGTAATCGGATAAGAAGAATTTTTTCCTTATTATTTTTTCTCTTTAGAGTAATACTACATATGCAAGAGATAATAAGATAGATCTCTTAAAATAAACAACTAATTTGTTTTCTTTTTAGAAAAATTTACATTTTTATTGCTGAAATTCCATACATTAATAACCGTGAAAACTAAAACCATTTAATGTATTTAATTGCCAAATTGGGCATTCAAAATGCATATCATAAAATATATATCAATATCTTCAATATTCAATAAAAAAAAAATCAATTTCACATTACGTTAAACAGGGTAACAGTACAAACTAAAACAGGATAATCAAAATATAGTAATAAAAGTAATAATACTACCTAAGCAAGCATTTATTTATGCACATAAATTTTACTGTCTGCTTGGAAGGCTTTGTGGCTTGTGGTGAGATGGCAAAAGCGGTGGACAGGAATGTAACCTTGGAACAGACAAAGACCATACACATTTTTAAACAGCATTTTTCTGCAATCAGAATTAGAGGTTACTTTGGAGATAACCCCTCTTAACGGTCCCTTTTACGTATGTGTGTGTGTGTTAAAACTTGTTTTTGATATCCTTCATATTCTGTTCCAATAAGTTTAAATAGATTTTTACATTTTATGGGCATTTTTACCTTTATAACGCCTTTTTTTTCTAAAAGTGTGCATCATCTTTGAGTCAAATTGTTACATTTAATCAGTCAATTAGAATAAAAGACATTTGGCTGTTACCAAACAAATGATATCAGTTATCAAAATTCATCTTTGCAATGCAGAGGAAACACAGAAGCTGCATGGGATGAATTTCCCACACAAGAGGGACATGAATGCATTTAACCTGCAGTTACAAATGCATAAATAATGTTTTGTTATTTTAAATATAAAACATTGAATACTGATATTTAAATTATTTGTTTTTAAACGAAAAGATACTTTAAAATGTGACATTAAAACCGCCAGCGTGCAGCAAGTCCACTGTTAAGAAGTGAGGCATTGCGTTGAAACAAATCATTTAACGGTTGCTTCATTCGGAACGAATCGCCGTCTGTTGCCAGCAGAGATGCGCAAACATTGTGTGCTGTGTTGGAATTTTTTGTTGGCAAAATAAGCAAAAAACGTAGTCCATATATTACCTTCTTGTTTCATTGAACTGTTGATAAAATCATCACATTATGTAATCATACGATTTTAGAGGTGAAAACCTGGCCCGACGCCGTGTGATCTGACTACCTTTCGTTCTGTGTTATTTTTAAGTCGTAAGCTAACAGGGAAGTCTTGGCTAATGGTTAGAGATTCAGTGACTCGTACCCAAAGTTCGGGTTTGAGTCTCTACCGGCGGGATTGTAGGTGGGGGAGTGAATGTACAGCGCTCTCTTCACCTTCAATACCACGACAGAGGTGAGACCCTTGAAAAAGGCACCGAACCCCCAACTGCTCCCTGGGTGCTGCAACATAAATGGCCTTGCCCACTGCTCTTGTGTGTGGTGTTCACTGCTGTGTGTGTGCACTTTTGATGGGATAAATGCAGAGCACTAATTACAAGTACGGGTCACCACATTCAGTCACATTTTATGACAATGGCATTTAGTCTTTCAAAAACATAGCTAAACGGAGGGACGTTCTAACTGGCCCCCATATTGATTTACGTCTTACTAGCGCCTTTTTTATAAAGTCTGTTCACTGTTTTTTATAGTCTGTGGTATGGTCCAGCGTTGTCGGGTTTTGTGCGTCAGTATAATGGTCTGTGGGAAACCGGTGTGTTCGTGTGTAGTTGACAGTAAATGGACTAAAAATAATTTGCCTTGATTTTTTGTATTCGAGTTACTCAAAGTATTCGAGGAATCGTTTCAGCCCTATGTGCAATGCAAACCTGCAAGATCGAGCAGTCTTTGTAATGTGGTCTTTGAAGGTCAGCTGATCATCAAAGATTACACAAATATTTTTTACTGAACTTGATTGGGTAATTGTTGATTAACCTAGCTGAATGGTGAAATCATGCTCTAGAGTCGGAGTGGCATGGAAGATGAGAAGTTAATTCTTTGCGAAGTTGAGCTTTAGGTGATGTTCTTTCATCCATGCCGATATGTCCGCCAGGCAGCCTGAGATCCGTGCAGCAACCGATTGATCGTCTGGTTGAAATGAGAGATAGAGCTGTGTGTCATCAGCATAGCAATGGTAGGAGAAACCCTGTATTATGGGTCCCAGTGATGTAGTGTATATGGAAAAGAGTAGGGGTCCAAGAACTGATCCCTGAGGTACCCCAGTGACCAGTTGATGTGCTTTTGGATACCTCCCCTCCCCAAGCCACCCTGAAAGACCTACCAGTGAGATAAGATTCAAACCAGCAAAGTGGAATCCCTGTGATGCCCAGTGAAGAGAGGGCAGACAGGAGGATCTGTTGATTGACAATTATTATCAATACAAACACTGAGCAAACTTTATAAACATAAATAAACAAGGTACTTTTGCATACCATATATCATGGTATTTGTTGAAATGGTTTAAAATGCACATAGATATTATTGTATGTGAATATGGTAATTATTCACCATGGTAAAATACTGGTATAAATGTTTGTAAGATTTTCAAATTTGAAAGAAGTGTCTTATGTTCACCAAAGATGCTTATTGATCTAAATTAGATAATAAAGCACTTATGAAATTTAAATTTAAAATCACTGTTTTCTATTTTTATGTTTTTAGCATCATTACTCCAGTCCTTCAGACACCCCAGCTGCTCAATATTTTTTGGAAACCATGGCACAATTTGTTTTTACAGGATTCTTTGATGAATCGAAAGTTCAAAAGAACAGCATTCAATTGAAATAGAACTATTTTGTAACATTATAAATATTACAAGATCACTTTTGATTAAATACATCCTTGAAGAATAAAAGAAAAATCTTACTGATCCCAACCATTTGAACGGTAGCATATATCAAAGTACCACGCCGTTACTTACATCTAATAACATCATTGCACCACATTACTTTTAGTGATATTCTCACCTTAAGAAAACAGGAATTGTATCTCTGACACAATCAACCACTATGACTCCTCTATGAGCTCTGAGTTAAAATCTATCTAGGCACACACTGCCTGTGTTTCTTAGCTTGAAAGAGCCAATAGAAAACCTCTGCAGGCCCCATTCCGTCTGCGCACACTAACCTTTACCATTCCAACCACACCGGTACCCACCACTTAGTCATACAGAAGCCCACTCACATGAGGCAGCATGGGAAAGACTCTGTTTCATCCCCAAGAGCACTAAATGGCGAAAGAGGTGTTGATGGATGGCTTTCCAAATTGGATCTGTAACATTTATACAACTTCAGCAACCGTAAACGGTCAATGCGGTTCATCTACTATACGCATCGTCATGCAATATTAATAATGTGTGCATAATGAATCGCATTACTATGAAATGTTATTAATGCAAAATATGACTAATACCACATCATCAGTCAGTCCTGCAGGTACTGTATTTCTCTCTTAATTTATTTGTGGACAGACATAGAGTAAAGGGAGGAGGGGTTGAGACAAAAGAGTTTCTGTGCAAAACCATGAAGGTGTTCCGCTCGGCTAGGGAAGAAAAAACAAACAGAAGCGAGAAGGAGAGAAGAGGAGGAGAGATGTGATTTCGCACCCTCAGCGGCTCAAGTGTGGCCTTGCGAAGCCTTTAACTCTCTTTCTGTTCCACACACATGGACAGACGCCCTTCGTGAAGTCTCGTCTGACATCCATCCTGAAGACAAACACAGACAGTCTCTGCCCTTGCCGAGGGGCATCAATTACACTTTTAATTAAAAACTAACACCCCAAATAAATCGGGGGCTGGACCCTTTAACCCCTGTCCTGCTCACACACCACATGGAAAGCACACACCTCTTCACACAATCCTTCTTGCTCTGTATCCACAGTAAATGTGGCCAGATGTTAATGTGAGAATAAATATTCGTGCGTCATTTCAGCACCATCAGTGTCTTACTAATTAGTGCTGTTTACAAAGTCAAGGATCACTGATTCTAATTATTCATATGCCGGTTTGGGGATTTGAACGACCCACTAACCTATAGGTATTAACCTTGATTGTGTTGAACATGTTCTGAAGGGACATGTATGATAACTGTGTAGCTTCCTATAGAGATGTGTGCTAAACACATTGAAATACATCTATTTTCATATTAATTCTCAAATCCCAAGATCAGTCTTTCCATGAACAAAACTTCACTAAACGTTATTTGTAGCACACTTCTCATCCAATCCGCTTGTCAAGTCTGACGTCATGCATCACCAGGCCCAGTTCCAGAATCAAATCACTTGAGGGTGCTTCTGAAATTAGTAGTTTGCTCTAGCCTTAATGCACATGTATTTTAAATTTTTTTTTTTTGCCCTTTCCATTGCTATGGTTATTTGAATCTCACATTTATATGCCATTTTCAGCTGTGAGTGGATTCTGACCAAATTAAACACCTCTGATTGGCCACTGTGTTCAAGAAATCAACAGATATGTCTGTGATTGGTTACACTGCTCAAAGCTGCAAAAACACATTGTTAATAGAAACAAAAATATGCACTGAAGCATTTGCCAAATCTGTTTTGCCGGTTTATTACAGCGTGCTCTTCATACTTTTGTTTGCGTAACAAGAACAAGGTTTAAGGTTTAAACAAGTTTAAGAACAAGGCCTGTGCATCACAGTTTTCAGGTCCAAACACTCCATCAGATCCCATAAGCAAACAACAACTGTGCTAATATACACTTAAAGTATCAAAAAATCATGATCTTAAGCTTTATCTCCATACCAAAATCTCAGTGATTCATCCTTTATGAAATTATGCTGTCCATGATGCAGTGAGCCCAGTAGTTTACATCATGTTTTTAAAAGCTTAAATATGTGATATGAAGATAGTATTCTATCTCTTGAGATAGTATTCTCAACTAAAATGATAAATGGAAAAAACTAAGGAAGTCAATGGCTCAACAGCTTTTGATAACCAAAATTCTAATATTGCTAACAAACTATTTTAGCTGTCATGTGTTTTTGTCTGCCATCTGACATGATCTGTCACAGCCAGTGTTGGGGAAACTTAAAAAAAATAAAAGCGTTATAATATTGCATTACTCCATAAAAAAGTAACTAATTACATTACTTTGTTACTTTTTATTGAAAGTAATGCATTGCATTACTTTTGCGTTACTTTTTGTCAATGGGCTGGGCTTGCTTATTCGTTTTTTCAATAACAAAAAAATAAAAATAAAAAAGCTAAGGCCCTAATTAATAAGCCTCAGGCTGAAGGAAGTGCCTCTGCACCTCACTCCCAATTTCTCTCAATATGGGACATGAGAGGTGTCAGTGAATAAATGGGAAAACAAAGTAACCTGCATTGCTTATTTGAAAAAGTGTTTCAGATATTTTGTTGTAAATTTAAAAAGAATGCGGTACTTTACTAGTTACTTTAAAGGTAACCTGATTATGTAACTAGCATTACTTGTAATGCGTTACCCCCAGCAGTGTTTACAGTAACAGCTGCTGTTTAAATGTTGGAAATATATCCTAACAAATTTGTATTGTCCTCATTCCAACTTAGTCCAGCATAAGTGTCGAGCATATTTTAGGTTGCTTGCAATGCAAAAAATAAAATCTGCTTTGGCCTAATGAAAGAGTGGTGGAAGCGACATTGTGCCGACTATAGATAATCTCGTGTCAAGAATAGCAATGGCTAGTAAAACTTTTGACCTGCCATTTATGAGATTATTATAAAATAATGACTTCATATTAATCCAGTTACTTACTGCTCCTCTCAGAAGAATCTATTTTAATATGCCAGTTGGGAAACTTACATCGCCATCTACTGTCAGAAATGGGAAATGCATCCCTTCTGACCAGAAGTGGGGGATAAGACATATCCCCTCCTGATGATGAAAAATGAACAACCAGAAATTCTCACCCTAACATCTACTTACAAAACCTCAGAAACTGAACCGTAACACACTAAAAACACTCAGAACATCCTAGTAACCAGACAGCAACATAAGAATTTATGCCTCATATCAACATCCTAGTAAACTTTTGATGTGGTCCAATTATCAACCATCAAGCAACTGCCCATTAACAAACACTGCATATCAACACCCTGAAAACCACCCAGAACATCCTAGCCTGGAGTTGGAGTTGATTTGAGTCAGTGGACAGAAGCCATGTGTGGGGACTCTGACGGCCACAGCCATATCTAGGCACCAGAATATCATAGACACATGGGTATTCGTGGAAAAAAGATCAGGCCAACTCCAACATTGTGGGCAGACAAGCACCACTCACATTTTCTTGAGACAATGTAAAAATGGATGCCTCTTATTCTATATTCTCTTTCTGTGCGTGCAAGCGGCATGACTTTCTACTGCGCAAACATAAATACTCTCACTCTGTCTTTCCCTGTCTCACTGTTCTCCTCCTGCTGCATTTATTTTAGTAGCAGATCTCTCGCCACAGCTTTGATTGTGTTACAGGAGAGTGTTTGTGTTTGTTTTGTGTGTGTCTAGCAGCACTGAGACTCTTATACCAGCTGTTAATCCCTTGACCCTATCATACACCCACACACACTCACACACTCTTGGCCCAACACTGCCTTTATGACACTTGAGACTCTGGCAGAATTCATCTCGTGCTTTGCGGTGGACTTAGTCCGAGTGCTCTCTCAGCATACCACCCCTCTTTACTTTTACGGATCACACATGGTTGCGTGCACACACACACACGCATGCACGCACCACACACACACACACACGCTTGACCCCCTCTGTTCCTCCGCCCTCTCTTAAACATGCTTACTCCACTGTGATTCAGAGGGCATGATAAAGCTGCTGAAAGACAACGGGACACTATTACTTCTATGACCCTCTAGCAAAGCCAAGCAAAACATAGGCCTCGTACAAGAGCACCGAATGTGTGAAAACATTGCGCTGCCCATGTTAATGCCTCATTTATGTTCAATGTCTCATACCATCAAAAATACCACAAAACAGCCCTGTTCCAAAACTCCTGCCTGCCTAGACTGCATCTTGTCGCATTCAACAATATGCCATCTTTAAGATTCCACATTCTGAAACCTAACTGATGTGACAGATTCCAAAATCATTTGTCTGTATACAATAAAAGTGAAAATTCAACTTGACACGACCAATTAGTACATCTTTTATGATTAATGCTGCATTCCCAACAGTTAAAATTGCCATAATAACAAGTTTACAACTTGTAAAATCAGTTCACATCTTTGTCAAACTTATAATTACCAATTTGGAAAAAAGTTATTTTATGAACATTACAACTTGTTCCAATTGACTGTTATGATGGCGGGTAAAAACTAGCAAAATGACTTATTTTTCTGATATGCCATTTTATTACAGCGTATAGCTACAACCTCAATTCCAGAGAAGTTGGGACGTTTTGTAAAAATGCAATAAAATCAAGAATCTGTGTTTTGTTCATTCTCTTTAACTTTTATTTAGTTGACAAAAGTACAAAGAAAAAATGTCCATAGTTTTCATTGACCAACGTAAATGTATTTTGTAAATATGAAACAAATTTTGATTTTGATGGGCCAAACATTCTAAAAAAGTGGGCGAGGTAAATAAAGTGAAAAAGGTTATAGAATATCCCGTTAAACTGTTTGAAACAGTTCACAGTAAGTAAGAAGGTGAATTGGTAATAGGTCAAGGAAATGTTTGGGTATAAAAGGGAATCTCAGGCTCTTTGCAAGAAAAGCTGATCAGGGCATCACTTTGTGCAAAAAATTTTCATGAGACAAGTGTCTACAAATCAAGAAATCAATTTCGCAATGCAAAATTGCAAAAGAAATTTATGTCTTCACAAACTACCACCGTAAATTGTGACAACAGATTCAGGGACCCAGAGAATCACAGTACATGAGGACTTTACACAAGCTTCAGTCTGGATCCAGAAACACCTGAGAAGAGATGATGCCAACCCTCAGAGGACCTCAGATAATGCCAAACATACAGAACTACCACATTTTGCTAAAAGTTTGATTGCATCATATAATATTTGCTGTTAATATTATTCATCATCTGTTTTATTACGTCTTAAATTGATATTTCCATAAATTTCTGCCATATGTACCATTAAGGACCGTCACCAATGATAAGCTACCACTTAATATTGTGGAAAACTATTCTGTAAAGCTGCTTTGAAACGATTTGCATCGTTAAAAGCGTTATACAAATAAACTTGAATTGAAAAAAATTGAGTGTAAGGCAAGGCAGGAAACCTCAGGTGAATGTGTTTGACCTTTGAGCCCTCAGATGGCATTACATAAGAAACCTTCATGCTGTAGTGTTAAATATAGCCACATGGGCTCAAGAGTACTTCAGAAAACCACTGTCATTTAACACAGTCTGCTGCTGCATCAAGAAATGCAACTTGAATATCTGTTACTCTTGGAGAAAGCTATACATCAATTCTATGCAACGATGCTACTGGGTTCTCTGGGCCAGAGCTCATCTCAAATAGTCAAAAAGACAGTGAAAATGTGCTGTGCTCAGATGAGTTCACATTTCAACTTGTTTCCAGGAAAAATAGATTTCGAGTTCTCAGTCCCAAAGACAAAAGGGACCATCCAGACTTCAATCAGTGACAGGTGCAAAATCAAACATCTGTCATGGCATGGGGGTTTATCAGTGCTAACAGCATGGGTGACTTGCATATGTGTGAAGGTACAATTGACATGGAGGCATATATTGGGATATATACTGCAGTCAAGAGGATGTCTTTCATGGAAGTCCATGGTTAATTAGATTCAAGACAATGCCAGCTCTCCATCTGCATGTGCTAAAACCCCCCCCCAGCGTGGTTCCGTAGAGATGTGAAGTGTTAGACTGGCCTGCTGCAGTCATATCTGTATACAATGAAAATGTGATGACCAGTCAAAAAAGGAGAATAAGACAACGACAACACAGACTGTGAGCATCGGAAGCAATGTGTAAAGAGAGGATGGACAAAAACAATTAACAATATTAACAATAGTATCGTAATTCCCAAACAATTAAACATTGAATTAAAGGAAATTGAGTGTGAAGGTAAAAATGCCTCTAGTCTCAACTTTTTTGGAGTGTGTTGAAGCCATCAAAATCAAAATTTGTTAATATTTACAAAATACATTTACGTTGGTCAGTGAAAACTTTGGAAATGCTTTCTTTGTACTTTTGTCAATTAAATAAAAGTTCAAGAGAGTGAAAAATCACAGGTTCTTGATTTTATTGCATTTTACAAAAAACGTCCCAGCTTTTCTGGAATTGGGGTGGATTCGAACCGGTTGGATTTTGTTTCCGATTGTTCCAAAATTGGACCTTTGAACACAATAATTCTCATGAACTTGCGTTTCTGTCGGATTAGCATAAATTGAATGGAAGTTGTGGAACGAAAAAGTGTAATATGCCAACAACTATGCAACAACTTATGAATGGGAGAAAGTGCAACTCGCAATATTGTAGAATAAGTTTTGCCTTCTAAATTAAAGACCCAACTGGTAAAGTCATCGCATCACTGGACTGCATTGCCATAAACTGTTCTAAAACATGCGCTTAGGACTGCACATGGACATTGGCCTGACATATAAGCTTTTTTATGCAATTTGACCATAAAAAACTAAATTTATTGGATAGATAGAAAACTGATTTTATTGCTGATTTGATATATATTATTTGAATGCGAGTGTGGCAAGCAGTTTTTCCAGATTTCAGGATTCTTTCATTCAAGTAGATAGGACTAGGTCTTGGAATGCCGAAATAGCTGCCCAGAGGCATTGCAAATATGCCCGCCAAGTGAACAGAGTTTCCTTGAAAGTTACTTTGGTGTAGTGTTAACTGTTTGGTTCTTCAAAATATATTCTTCTTCGTGTTCCAAACAGGTTTGGAATGGCATGTGGGTGAGTAAATGATGACAGGCTTTTCATTTTTGTGTGAACTATCCATTTAAGAGTATTAGAGTTTGCCATAGAATCAAAAATTCGGAGAAAGTCTGAATGTGATCAGCTAGGGTACAGTCTGAAGCTGCCATTTTGTTATTATGGTAATAATCTATTGAAAACACTGTTTAGTTTTGCTTATTAAACCATCACTTTGTGAGCTTAGCAACATGCTGATATAAAACCTCACTGGAAATAAAGTGTTTTGGGTCTTCTTTTTGTGTTGATTCTGTAAGATTCTCCAAATCAATCAATCAATCAATTATAAAGTTCCATTTTGGTCAGGATGCTGTAGATAGCAATACATAAAAAGGTAGCTCACTTGGATTGGGAACATCTATGAAAAACCATGTTATGAGTACAGACTGAAGGAGGTATTGTCCCATGTGTTGTGATTAGTGTAGACTCTGGGGTCTGGGAATCGCTAATGGGCACTAATGCTGACACGGCCCCCTATAGAGCAGGCAGACTTTATAAGCAGCTGTGCTGTACGGTAAACAGAGCCAGATGCACCGCACAAAGAAAACACGGCTCATAAAGAAGTGCAGGAAAGGGGTAATTAGTACAGAATGGCGAGTCATGTCCGACAGCACGGCGTAAAACGCGACAGGAGAGAACGTCACTCTCACCCTGGGAACTGTGGATGTTGCAGAATAAGATAAAAGGTCATCATTGTTTGGCTCCAAATAAAATCACAGGAGAAAACAGAATTATCGCTTGCTTTCTAAACGGCTTCTTTGTTAATTGCATAGCATGTTATATTGTACAGCGTGTAGTACAAGTGCAGGACCAGCAGTTCCAGATGTTTGTACTTTAATAACAAACTGTTGGGCATTTATGGTTCAGCGTATACACTTACTCAACAATGTGACTTTGAACGATACACAAAGGCTGCCAAAATAACTGACAAAAAAAAAAGAGAGAGAGAAAAAAAGTCTTGAGCCAGGGCAGCAATGTTGTCAGGCCTGTACTTTGTGGCACTGTATGTATATGCACTTGGAGGTATCTGTGCAAAGCTTACTTCTGTCATTTTTAAAACTGAATTTTGAGTGATAGTACTCAACTCTGTAAAGAACCAGAACTGTGGTCCAGAATAGAGATTTGATGATGGTAAAAAGTTGAGGTTTGTCTGAAGTGCCTCTCTTAATTCATTGCGGAGACTGAAGATTGCATTTTGAATGGCAAGGTATTTGATTTATTGCTTCTACACCTGAAAGACAGAAAAAATATTTATAGTTCAAAAGTAGGCAAAAAAGAATACATAAGAAAAGAGAGAAGAAGAAGAAGAAATAAATAAATAGGTCTCACAAGGACATTAACTTGATCAAAAGTGACATTAAAGTCATTCATAATGTTACAAAATATTTCTATTTCAAATAAATGCTGTTCTTCTGAACTTCATCAAGAGTCCTAAAAAAAAGTGTCACGGTTTCCACATGAATATTAAGCAGCAAACTATTAAGCAGAACTGAAAACCAATAATAATTTGTGACAAATAATAATAATTGAGCACCAAATCAGCGTATTAGAACGATTTCTGAAGGATCATATGACACTAAGAATGAATGATGTGAATTGGGATAAATTAAAAATTAATTTAAAACTCTATTAATAGAAGGGACTGTAGTTAATAATATTCCTTAAATATTACAGTTTGGGGATTTTTGAAATCAAAATAAATGTATCTTTGTGAGTAGAAGAGAGGTCTTTCAAAAACATTGAACAATCTTAACTATTCCAAACTTTTGACTGCTATAATGTAGTTCATTTTGCATCTTGATAAATTAGTTACATTTAATTGGGTTATACATAATATACATAGCATACACATTTAAAATAGTCTTTTTGTTAAGATAAGATTATGCTTTCGCTGTTGAGGTTTTTCGAAAATTATTTTTTTTATTCATTTTAAAAATAATGGTCTTCTATAGGGGAGTGATATCATTAATTGTTTAAAATGTATTTATATAGACCACTAATATGAAGACTGGAGGGACATGTCTATAAATGGTTACAGTCCTGATGTTTTGGTACAGAATGATGAGTTTTTTCCAGTTGTATGACCGATATATTCTTCTGATTCCATTAAAAAGAAATAAATAAAAAGAAAGAAAGAAAGAAAGAAAAAGCGAAAGTTTATCTAAAACTGAAATGATAAATAACTCATCGTGGGTATAACTATGGAGAAGAAAATGGCTGAAATTTGGCCGAAGGAGGAATTGTGGGATGGACTGAAATAAGCATCCGTTAGTCTTCTGTTGTTCTGATTGGTGGTATTATATGAACATACTCCATTCAAACTTTTGTTAGTAACTCCATGCAGAGACATGCACAGAAAGAGATGATGATGAGCCACACAAAGAAGGAAGAACAACATTTGAACTTTCCAAATGAATAGGACCGTATTTCAATCTTTCACCATAGAAAAGGGACTTTTCTCTCAAAACAAGGGGCGTGAAGACATCAGCATCCTACCATATTCAACAGCACACAGCGCATTTTACAGGTCACTGTGCACAGAGCTCCATATGGGCTGTGCTTCAAATGAGATCCTCCCTCTCTACCCTCTTTACATCCCGAATTGCACTGCAGGGAAGCACCATTCGGCAAAAGATCTGCCTTCTGCAGGGGTGCTAAACAGAGAATACATGCCTCATATTGTTGGGTAGTGAGAAACATATGCACTTTGTTCCAAATCCTACAGAGCATCTTAAAGTATAGTAGGCACGTTCCCATCGTGAAACTGTTCCATGACGTGGGCAGCGTAATTATGCTTGAAATACGGTCTTGTTCAGCAGAATTATTCAGTCAACAATTTACTTTGGCCGAATTCTAAGTATAATGCATTGAGGTAGCTTATGGAGAAGGCAATGTAAAATCTCATAAAAGATCCATTTGAAACTATTCATAGGCATGCATTGCAAAAACTCATCAAAAATAATAACCCAGGATGGCAGACAAAGCAAGAGACACACAAATCACCCTAGAGTGATAGTGACTTGCCAATGGCACACCACAGACTGACCGATAAGACCCCAAACACAACAAAACTTTATTCAAATGATAAACGCCCTAGGACCGTCTTTTCAGAGACCTGATTATTCATCATAACAATCAACTAAAAGGGGCTCCAAAATAGTTTGTCTTCAAACTATAGAGCCACTGACAACGACACCAAAAATATAAGGTCTGATATCTGAATATTATAGCTTCCCCCCACTGCCTCTTGCCGCCACGGCTTCGCCGTAATTGCAGAGCCCCATGACGACACAAAATCGTCTCTCACACCCACCCATACAGACCCCCCACGCATACTGACCTCTGACCCCCTAGGCTTCTCTTTAGGGGCTTTGGTGGAATAAAGGGTGATGGTTAGAATGCGAAGGAAAAGAGAGGGTTAACTTCATTATAAAGTTCTCTAAAAGCATTATCTACACCCCTACACGGTTCCCCACAACAAGAGACAGAATGAAAAGGGTGAGAGAATGAATAGGAGAAAGGGACATGAAAGTCTAACTCAGTGCCCACCCCGCAGCTAACACCCCAACCCAGAGCACCCGTGAAGCGTAGCATCGCACCACGCAACCACACCCACGCTGGTTTGTCGAAACCCCCCCCAGTGTTTAGCGACACAACTTCGACTCAAATGAACTACAGCAAAGCACTTTTCATGTATAGGGTAAACTCTGGTGTCCAATTACTTTTCTCAGAGAAGTAGAGGCACAAATCTCATGTTCATCAAAAGCAAGCATCCAGCCCTATTATAAGAACAAATATTTTCCTTTAATTAACGGGAAATATACGATTATCAATACACTGTAAAAAAAAAAATCTGTGACATTTACGGTAAAATACCGGCAGCTGTAGTTGCCAGAATTTTACCGTAAAATGTATGGTAGCAACATTTTAGGTTTTACAGAATTAACTTAAATTCACAATAAAAAAACGTTTTTCATTAACTGATGTAATGTTAATAAACCAACATATTGAAGTACAAATATCTGTTTTGAATCATTGTAATACACTGATAACCATCAAAAACTGGTGGTGATGGGAAAGTCACATGATGAACCAAAGCTCATCACAAACAGCTTTTTTACGAGCTAAGGAGGGCAATACTTATATAGAAGGTGCACAGTGTCATTCACACAAACACTAAACCCCATCACGGTGACACACATGATACTGAAATAATGAAATAATGCAATAAACATTAATTTAACAACATTAGATGTAAGATTAAACCCTAATGTACACAACTGATAAGAAAAAACTAAGAAGAAACATGGTATTTCAACAAAAAAACATCAAATATGAAGTGTCGTGCAGGGAATTCTGGGAGTGTAAATTTACGGTTTGTCACTGTAAATTATACAATAACTTTTTTCTTTTTCACTTCCAAAAAATATTTTTAACAGTATTTTACTGTAAAATTACATTAAATGTAATTATATTTATTCACCGAATATAGTATGGAAACTTACTGTTAACCAGTTAACAGGTTTTTACTGTAGCATTTTTACAGTCTTTTACTGTTAAAATCACAATCATTTTTTACAGTGTAGCTGCAAACCAACAGAAATCAAACATGTATTACAAATGTGTTAATTTTATACATTTTGTCTGTTAGAGTTACAAATGGTTTCAAATGTCATATTATATGAGCTCTTTTATTTTACATTTATTTTATATGTAGTTTGACGACCTGAGGTGAGCAGCATTTTCTGAAAGTTAAGCAATTAATTTTACTGACCATTTTTTTTAGGTTTGTTAGGTGGTAGGCTATATTATTGTTTAAATGCCTTAGAGAGTTGAAGATGGGATGAAACAAAAACAGCTACATATTGTTCCATATTGTGGCATACATTTGAGTGTAAGATCACTAAATAAACATTACAAGGTCAAAACATTTATAAAAATGATGTGCAGATAAATTAACATTATGATCTATAATATGAACTTAGAAAATGGTTACAGTGAATTTTAATTTCATTGCGACTTTAACCTTTTAGCGTCACTCAGGGACAATTTCAATTCCAAAAGGACTAGATCGGCACAACAACACACACACACACACGCACACGCACACACAGCACACACACACACACACACACACACACACACACACACACACACACACACACACACACAAAATAAATATTGCCATGTTCATTTGCTTTGGATAAAATTGAACATGTTTTTAACACCACTCACAGGGCATTGCACATTGGAAGTGGTGCAAAATATGCAAGAAGCAATGTAATATCATTCTGCGCAAATGTTTTCAGTGTTTTCATTTTTCTAAATCATATTGAATCCATTCATTTTGTAACGTCTCAGGCTCTAATTTGTACCTTATTCAGTGTCTTATATCATTGGAATGCATATAAAAATATGCACATGTTTGTTTTAGATTATTGTATGACCACAATTTCTGTAAAATATTTTGTGCTCATAAGCGCTTCAGACACGGATTCGTATAAGCCTGACCTTGACGAGAAAGGTGACATGAGAAAATAAAAGTAAAGTGGATTAAAAGTGTGCATGCTTTGAAGGGGAGGAGAAGTTTAAATCAAATGCGTGGAGGACTGCATGGAGTTCAATCAGCACAGCTCTCTCAGATATGAGCTGTTTGATGAGGTTTTTTCTGCGGTGAATGCAGGATGAGATGTCTTGGCTAAGGGTTGACTCTTCTTGAGTCAAACTCTCCCTGATGCAGATATAACTCACTAGCCACTGATATCTTGACCAAATCATGGTGATTATATGGAAGACCTATGCATTGGAAAAACAAATTCAAAATGAGTTATGCTGTTATATGGTTTCTTATGTGAATTATATGGTGAGCAAAGTTTCCTTGTTCTCAGATGTTTCTCCAGTAATTTCATATGTCTCCTCTAGAGTTTCAGAAGTGATCTTAAGTAAATAAGATCTCAAACTATCATCAGATTTGCCAACTTCAGAGGGATATTTACAGGATTTTGTATCTGAAGCAATGATGAATTTAGTTTGTAAAATAGTTAGTTACTTTGATTTGTGCGTGTGTTTGAAAACCAATACTGTTTCTTTATTTCCATCTGTAAACCGTCTCATATCTGTATGGAATAAGTACAGAGGCACAATGGTGCAATTGTGTTTGTTTGAAGTGATTTCATTTCTTCCACCTTCTGAATACAGTTTTCACTGATCTCCGCTTCATGGTTTTAAAATAGTCTGCTTTGAACTAAATTCTCATGAAACAGAAAAAAAGATTAAAGTATCATTATCAAGCACATTGCACTCCATGTCTTTTGCCTCGCTTTTCTCACACACAGGCCTACATATACAGCATATTTTTGCGATCTCTAGAGACGATGGAAATGAGAGAGATAAGCAGAGAGATGGAGAGAGATGGAGGAGGGAGGACCTGGCGAGTTTTCTCTCAGAATGAACCCCTGAAGGGTGAGCATCAAACCAACACAAGCTCACGTTGCCATTTAACTGTTTCAGCCTCTTTATCAATAGTTTATTTCTGTCATTCATGGTTCAGTGTTGTTGCCTTCAATGTAGTTATATATTACATTTTCTAATCTCTTCACCAGCTTGAGGAGCAAAGGTTCATGTTTTTAAAAAAATATTTTTTTAAGTAAAATCATGGTTAATTTTCGTAATGGTCATCTTTAATGAATCATTAAATTATTAGTATCTAGGGCGCAGTGACCCTCAGAAGCATGCACTGTGAGAAGATTAACTTAAATGTGATGAGATATGAATAAATAACACTCAAATGGCTTTTGAGATAGTATTCTCAATTGATCCTTTGCAAAGACCTGGCCCCCTTCATTACAGTTGCTATGTCCGACATGCCATGGCACTCTCGTGCCACACATCCTGTTCTCATGCAGTGAAAAATACATCATGGAGCAAAAGACCAGCGCAGGTTACTTTAGGCATGAAAACAAAGTCTCAGAGCTTTCAAATTAGTCATTTTTTAAGGAAATTCCAACCGTTTTATGGCTGTTTTTGAGTCTTGACCGTCTGTCCTGATTCCTTGCATGGAATCTCTTCCTCTTTACTAGAGTTAAATAATCAATGCAGAAAGATGTCAATACATTTTACATGTATACAATACCATATACAATACAATACCACCAATCAGGGCCGTTTCTAGGCATAGGCGAGCTAGGTGGTCGCCTAGGGCGCCACCAGCTGAAGGGGCGCCAATGAGCGCACGTACTGGCACTTTTAACAGGGTTGTGATAAAGAGTGGCACAGCCAACCAGAAATATGATTGCCACCCCCACTGGATCCCCCAACATTATTGGGCTAGAGTAGCTAGTGTCAATCTGACGATGCCTGTATGCCACTAGATAAGATTGCTGTCAATTGCTGCCGGATTGTTGCATACTAAGTTTGCATTTGGAGCGCTCAACAACGGCAATAGATCAGTGGGCTCTGTCAGTGCTTTGGCAAGGTAATGCTTTATTTATTTATGGCCATGCAATAAAGCTAAGTTCAAAGGCCAAATTAAAATATTGGTACAGTAAATAAAGGGCACAAAATCAGTATATTGTTTAGGCAGTATTTGTGGCACATTTGACAAAATATTTGTGGCAGATTTGTCCAAAAGTTGTGTTTGTGCGTTTTTTGTGCCAATGCATTGTTAAAGGATCAGCGTGTCTTGTAATATTCCCATATAAACTTTAACATTGAATTAAAAAAATATTTGTATAGTAAAATTCGCTAAATCACGACATCAATACATCCTTTATTAGACCGCTCTGTCGAGTTAAATGCATCCTTACGGAGGGGTCGAAATGCTGAATCAATTCATTCACTTCCAACAGCGCTTAATGGCAGCAGCGTTATAGAGGGCAGAGCGTCACATTATTTAAAGGGGACGTTAACGCGTTAACGAGTAGCAAATTATTAAGTAGCTGCATTGGTTACTTTTATGCCACTGATAAAGCTTTTATATGTAGTTTGGGCTAACAAAGGGGTTTTATAGGTTTGACTGAAATAATAAAGCAATAACTGACACTTTAAATCAATGTTTCAAGGAACAACAAAACAAATTGAAAAAAAAACTGATAGAGACAAAAAAGTAGCCATTGATAATAATATAATAAACAATATGTAGTAGTATAGTATACAAATCAAAATGTAATAAAATTAATTAATGTGTGATTTATGTGTAAATTATGTGCAATGTCTTAGCCACTAGGGATTGTTACATAGGGCTATACAGGCATCTAGTGGCAACACAATGATATTACAGATACTAAATTGTGCAAAATGTTTATCTTAACAGTCAAATTACAAATAATGCATTCAGATTTGTGGAACTCAATGCACTCAATCTCCACAAATTAGTGTTGTTACTATGACAACCAATTTGAATGTGACAAGCAACTGGTGTCTGAAAAGAATTAGGGCGTCAAATTGGCTAGAAACGGCCCTGCCACCAATACAATACCATTTTTCAAGTTCAATTCCACCGCCGTTAATCTATCAAAATGGCAGAAACTCTCCTGTCTCTTTGTTTGTCGGACAAAAATGGCTGATTGGTCAGATCGCCTGTCGATCAAACTTCCTGTGAAATGAGCAGAGACTTGAATTCGGAAACTGTATTTCTTATGTAACGACTTTAGATTCCACATTGATCCTCACTGGTCACATTTTGCTTACACCGTGTCTACACTGGACACGAGTGGCGCAACACAGTCTACACAGGATGCAACATGACAAATCCCCAAAAAAGTAAACTGATGCTCTGTTCAATTTCTGATGTACTCCAGCAAATGGACAAATGGATTTGCAATGGTCGCTTTGTGTCCAGTGTAGACAGCCTCAAGCTGTTGCGGCGCGACTAGAGTCGCATCTGGTGTAGACACACTGTTAGGGATGCAACTTTAGAAGGCAAGCCTGGCAGCAAAGTTCTGAAGCAGAGATTTAGTTTGTGCGCGTCTTTGAGCGAGAAGAAAGAGACGGTTTGATTGTACGTCTAGAAAAAGAGGTTTGTGTGTTATATCTAAAGAAGCGAGGATCTTCCACACCACTGACCCCCCTCATCGCCCAGTGCTATGTTTCTAAACCCAGAAGATGACACTGCACCATTTACAGCCCTTTGTTGTTGTTGTTTCCCATCACTCCTTCTTTCTTTTGTTGATCCCTCTCTCTTGCTCTCTCTGGAGAGACTTTGGAACTGGAGATTAGAGAAGGGTGCTGCCTAGCAACTAGAATCAAAATGGGTGAGCCCTCCATGTCTAAACGCCTGACCTAGATAACACAGCGTTTGTGATCACACTTTGTGACAACCTCCGATGAAAGGCCTCGACGAACGCCCGTCACTTTGTCACCCCGACAAACGCCTGCCGTCACTATGTGCTCACGTCACTTTGAAGAGAGGAGGAGGAAAAAGTTACCTCGGATCAATCGAACACAGTCACTACTGACTCTGTACTCCTGGGGGCAACATGTAAAATGTAGAGAAGTCGACAAACAATATCTCATGCTGATATTAAAATGAAGCTAGCTGTTAAATACTAAAATAGAACAAGCATTCTTTTCAGGGACTCGGAGAAGGGAAGACGTAAAGATGAGTACTTCAGTATGCTGCAAATCTCTTGACAACCGCTGGCATCTCTTCTGCTATTTATTGCAGCCACTGAAAGGCATGATGAAACAGACTGGAAATTCACGCTAAGCTTTATGTTCTGTTTAATGCCATTTTTCACAGCGACTGAGAAGAAGTCTCTGATTTAGTGGGTTTCGCATGTCTGGAGATCATGCAAATCATGACCTATTAGCTTTTATATTTTCTTCCATTCCTTCCTTTGAATGACACAAACTGTTAAATACCATGGACTGTGAGGCCAGAAATATGTGCTACGTCAGTATGCAAATGCACATGTGAAGTGCCTTTACATACTTAATGCATGGAAGCAACAAACCTCAGCACTCAAGGGGGAGATAGAGTTAACTCAAATGTCTGCACCATCAGTTTGGTAGCTATAAACATGTCAACAGTTCAGTTATAACTAAACTCTTCCAAACTTTTCATATTTTTCACAATTTTATGGTGGTGTTCAGATACCTTTGAACGAAACAGGATGTTAAAGGAGAAAGAAAAATAGGCTGGGACTTGATTTGACAGATTTTGTGAAAAAAAGGGTTACTAGAATGGAAAAACATGATTGGAGAAGTAAGGTTGAAAAATAAATCAGAAATTAGTGATGTTAGGTGAAAAGAAAGGTCATCTCAGAGGAACAGCAAGCTATTTCATTTTGATGGTAAATTGTTTCTTTGGAATATTGTGGGCGCTCTGGTTTCTATAGCCATACAGGTCAGGTGAAATGGTAAGGCTAAACTGTTTATATTTTCCCTGCCTTTGGCTCAAGATACTGGGATAAGCTCCAGGATAACTCACCAACATAGCACATAGGATGACACCTACATAGGACAAGTGGTTTGGAGAACGGATAGATGGATGGATGAATTGACTTTACGACAGATAATTGAGTGAAAGCCCAAATAGCCAATCAAATCGCTTCACTAAGAAGCTTTGTCGTCATCTTCCTTTTTTCCAGCAAGTTTTAAAACTTTACTGAACTATTGGACAAATATAAATCTCCTTTTTTTTCTCTTTTAACTATGGTAAAAATGTGCTATTATGGCATGTCTACTTTTAATACTAGGTATCCAGAGTGGCTAGTTTTGTTTGTTCCATTCCCAAAATCAGCCAGCATTCTCGAAAAATGCAAAGCAATGGATCAGACCTGTAATTCTTCATGACAAAGCGGTTTTCATTCATGCTAGATGCAATTTAGGCTTTTAGTTTTATATGGCAGTGCGCTTCAAAGTCAGAAAAAATGGACAGAATATTTGTTTAATTTCCTTCATAAATGTCTGTGTAATGTTAAAGTAAACATCTGTATTCTAAATACACATGGCCTTCATTCAAGGTACTTGTGTGTCTTTTATGCCTCTTTTATGTGTGGATTATTTGTTTTTATTTGAGAAACAGAAGCATGCTGAATGGACTCTGGATTGAATGTCTGCTTTCAACACAGTGTGACATGCAGCAAGTTCAATTTATTTTAAGAAAAACATATCATGTTTGAATCTGCCATGTTGTAACACCAGCTATAATAAAACAACCAGAGTCACACAAATTCTGAGGGGGATCATCCACCAACTATATTTTAACATTTTTTTCCCTTTTCAACTCCAGTACAATATAAACCCAAAAGAAACAGAAAAATACCCCATTGAACCTGATCACATACAGACATAAAACCACACTCCCTTATAACAGTCTCCTTAAAGGAGTAGAGAATCACAGATGAACATTGTTGTTGAAGATCACAATGGTTAATGTCCATATCAAGAATCCATTTCCCATTCCGGAACAAGTGTCAAGGTATATCCCAAGAAAACTCAGTCCAAACGAATAATCAGGATGAAATAGTCCTTACTCTTTCCAGCCTCATGGTTGATGGTTGGTGCAACCCATACACCCACAAAAGAAAACCCTCTGTATACAAACAAAATTAATAATCAGACCAAACACGAAACATTACATATACATACACACTTCATCCAACAACAACCAAAAACATCACTTACACTGAGCTGAAAGAACAATGATGTTCCTCAAAATAGGGCTCACAAAATGGCTTGAACAAAGGTGAGCTCCTAGCCCTGCCAAAGCACCTGGCCTACCCTCTTACTCACTTCCTTATAAAGGGTGAGCTAGAATAGTTACCTTCCCCAACTCCCCCTAGTGCCAGGGAGGGGAACTACAAAAGAAACAGTGGTGACTGTTACAATGTGTCAGTTACTCATTTCCTGTGTTAAATGTCTGAAGTACGATTCCAAAATTATCAGGAACATCAGCAGGTGAGCCAACATGTGCCATTGTTTCATTTGACTAATATAGATAAAGTTCTCGTCCTTGAAAAGCAGTGTGCATATTAAAGTAATCACTGTCGTAAGATCAACTGTGGCTAGTAAGACAGAAAATGTGTCCACTCTAGTGGCAATTAGCCGAAACACAACACATATTTGCGTTGCATTACATTTGACTACAAAACAGTAGCACTGAACACTTGAACAAGCACAAAGGCAGAACAGTGGTTTTCACCAGTGAGGTAGATGGGTTATGGTCTGTCAAATTCAACGTACTCCTAAAGTTTTTTACTGTGGTTATTTTTTTTAAACATATTTGGGAGTCATTCGTTAACAAGGCTGCACTGTTTCAGGATTCTGGAATCTGGGTAGACTTTATGTTATTCTGAGAATTTCAATGTTTGTTTAAAAAATATTTTTCATGCATACTTTCCTCATCATGAGGACACAGCACCTTTTTTAACCTGAACTTTGGCTGTTCCACCTTTGGCAGCTCCAGAGATTAATAGTCAGAAGGTTATGTTTTGTTTGGGTGTACATTGTGGTTTCTACTATGTGTGTGTGCATGTGTGTGTGTGTGTGTGTGTGTGTGTGTGTGTGATAACTAAACATGCAATGCAATCAGTCTTTCTGTCATATCTATTCATTCAGTTTGTGTAATTGGAGTTGAGGGCTTGAAAAATAAAAGTATTCGTGGTGTCAGCTGAAAAGGAAAGTCATTTCAGAAGATGAGCTAGTTACAACATATTTATATTTAAGACAAACATTTTGGTTTATTTGTTAGAATTAGCTCTTATGAATTGTGGACAAAAAGACCTAGATCATAAAATGTAAATGGGGTCAATTTATATCTAATCGAAGATATTTTGAGAAATGTCTCAGAAATGTTTTTGTCTGTAGATTCAAAGGTCACCAAAAACTGTTGGGTGAAAAACATTCTTCAAAATATCTTCTTTTATATCTGATATATCTATTTTTTAAGAAAGTTAGTCATGTTCTGAGGGTGAGAAATTTTTAGGTGAACTATCGGAAAGCAAACTAGAAGGTGAGGTGACAACTAATCATATTGTAAGAAAAATCAAATGCTACACACTCAGTGTACGCCTGTAGCTATATGTGTGTATTAAAAAAGAATCAATTCTTTACTGAAGTATGAGCTAAAATGCATTTTCATTTTAACTTACTGACATATGGCTTAATTGCTTCTGTTGTAGAAATAAGTAAATTTTTACATTGCAAGCCTCACATACTTATCAGTTTAGCTCCTACCTAGGCAAATTACAACACTAGAGATATATCATTGCACATAAATATTTCATTACAAACAGAAATTGAAATTTTTATTTATTTTTTGATTTTTTGAGAAACAGGATTGTGCATTTTCATTTCATGTTGACTTGAATATGCACAAGTTCATACTGAAATTTCACATATTTCAATACTTAATACACTGTAAAAAATAATTATTTTGAAGTAAAAACAGATTATTGGATTATGTTTTACAAGAACACTATTTCAGTCTTTCTACTTTAAAATTTTGTGTTTAATTGAATGTGTTGCTATATTTCTTGGTAATTAAATAGAAAATGTACTAGCATTTTTTGATTGAAAATTGTTTCTACACCAAATTTTGTACATGCATGTACTTGTACTTTGTATACATTCATATTAGTAAAATAGGAGCATCAGTGCTGAGCAAAGCAGACCCACTGTGTGTGAATCCCGCTGCGAAGCGACTGGCGCATTTTCATGGAAAGCTTCTCTTTTAGGCCAGCAGGTTTTCAATGTGCTCATTTACACATCAAAACAGTGCAGAAAAGGGATAGTTCTCTGGAGGGCAGGGGAGGGTGGTGGGGGTGGATGAGTGTAATGAGGGTTTCTTTTATTCTCTCTGCTCTCCCTCTCTCTCTTTCTTCTTTCCTGAGGGGTAGGTGGATGGTTGTGGACTGATAAGCATAGCTGGGGTTCGGGTGGAGGTGGGTAAACACCTCATAAAGATCCTCTTTTAATCAAACACATGACCGGACAGGGTCTCGGTCGGACAGACGAGAGTGTGGCTAACCGACCCGATCCCCCCACTTGCAGCAAGACTAAAAAGTATCCGGACTCTTTAAGGTGCATTAGATAATAAAATATCAAACCAAGTGAATTTTGGTTTGAACAATGCATTTTAGAGTGGGCTATTGATGGGCATCAAACAAAGGAAAAGTTCACTCCAAAATTCTGTTGGTTTGATATTTGAGGTTTTACCGTCTTCAAAGCTTATTTTAGGTTTGCAAAAGAGGAAGTGAGTGAGAGGATGTGAGTGAATGAGAATACATGTTCTGCTCCAGTGTTGACCTCACATTTGTGGTTGGGCAGGTGCCTTTCCGACATAAGCCACTGGCCTGAGTCATTTTAATTGGGGCCTTTATACAAACAAAAAAACCAAACACACACACACACACACACACACACACACACACACACACACACACGCAGTTACTGACATTGAACCCTTAGGATCGCAAACTGAGCTGAAAAAATAACAAAAACACTCTGCTAAAATGTGAGCCCTCCAACGGCTGCTCTGAACCAAGGCTGCTGAAAGGATGTGTGTACTGCCCAAAGTCTTCAGAGGAGTCGACCTTTGTACAATGTGTGATGACCGATGGGTAAAATGACACATGCAGCTGTCAGTTAAAAAACAAAACAATGTGGGCTTCATAACTACATCGACTGTCAGGAATATGCCGGAAAAATGACGCAGGTCAGAAATTACTATTATTATGGCCTTTTTTGGAATCTGAACAAGTATGGCTGTTAATTGTGAAATCAAATCAACATAGGTATATATAAAGCACAGGATACATTCTAGATTTTGAATAGAACATTATAAAATATTGCAAAGTATAATATATACATTTTAAATTATCATATTTTTCTTTTTCCTAGACATATTTATTAGCAATTTTTGCCCCGGCCTGAAAAAAATTTGTATTTTTTTTTCAATGATAATTTACAATGTGAAGAACGTCTAAGGATAAGCGAGGGCATTTATTTACAGTTTGCATGACTCAGTTAATGGGACATTGTTTAGTGTTAGTATAGCTGTATTGTATTTTAACGTTTTTATTTTATTTAGCTGCTATTGACTTCAATCAAAATACCCCACGACTAGCAGTTAATTGAGATACCTTTGGAAGAACAATTAAAAAGACATGATTTGGAATATTTTTTAAAGTGGTCATATGATGCAATTTAAATTTTTTTCCTTCTCTTTGGAGTGTTACAAGCTCTTGGTGCATAAAGGAAGATCTGTAAAGTTTCACAGACTAAAGTCTCAAATCCAAAGAAAAATTCTTTATAAAAGTTAAGAGTCAACAACAACTACCTAAAACGGCTCATTCTAACACAACATGTCTACATCACGATGTGGGAAGACTTGCATAACACCGCCCAAATGTTCACGCAAAGAAAGAAGGTGTAACTTTTATTCGAGCGTGCTCTGTCGTCTTGTGTTGCAACACAAGTCCACTGTCCTGTCGGAAGGCGCTGTGGCCGTGTGAAAGCGAACTGACTTTGTTTGGCCTTCTCAAAAAAGGGACGATATCGCTTCGTCCTGCATAGAGCGGATCCATGTGGCGCTGAGGAAAATACTTCACATTTGCATCTCGGCGATCACCGCGATCGGTCTTTCATGATGGACGAAGCGAGGTACGTAATGGGGGAATATGGTAAGGGGACATTTCCGTCACACGCTGGAGGAATTCGGCCAATCACAAATCGGATAGCTGGACAATCAGAGAACCGCGCTTTTTTTCAGACCGATGAGCTTGAAAATGACACGGTTTCAGACAGGCGGGGCAATAGGGAAGAAACATTATGTAGTGGAAAATAATGTTTTGAACCCTTAATACCGCATAAAAGATTTCATTACACCCAAAGGAAGGATTTTTAGCAGCATCATATGACCACCTTAAAAACGGAGGTAGCGTTTGCCAAATGAACTCTTCATAGCGTTGTTGTATATATTTTTACACTATCAGAACTTTTGTTTCGCCAATGGCTGATGAATACTTTCCCGAACTAAACCAAATTCAATACATATTTTACTATATATATCTTATACACAGATATGCAATAGGGACTGTTGTTTACATGCTGTTTGGACAAGGATCCACTAAAAAGAACAGCCTTTCCAGCTAATTAAGCGCGGAGGGCCAGATCTAGGGCCATGTCTAGCTGTCAGCCAAAAAGGTTTAACATTCATCATTTTAGGACACGCCCAGTTTCAGAGAGGGGCTTATTTCACTCACTAAGTTGCTTGCAGACACCAGAACAAAAAAAATGAAAATGTAGCCACACCCAGAACTGTTGAAAAAATGTACGTAGTGCAACCAAAATATAGTATATAACCGTAAATCTCCCACCAGCACTACATTTTCTGTTATCTCAAGCTTGAAATAATGCTGAATATTTCTTAATGGGTCTTGCTATAGCGAGAGTTTTATTCAGACTATTCAAATTTTGAGAACAGAAGACCAAATACCCAATTCTTTTGAGGGATATGTAACGTTCATCCATGCCATAGACATATATAAATATGATAAAAATATATATTTAAAATTAATGCTGCATACATAGCCTGTTGGTTTGGTATAGCCATACATTTTCTAATAATGCTTCTTTTTTTAAACCAAGCTCAAAAAAAAAAAAAAAAGATCCAACAAAAACGTGAAATGGCATAGAATGAATCATAAAACAGAATCCTGTGCAAAAAAGGGCAGGGGTAGGGTGAAGAAAATACAATTCAAGCAGCTATCAGAGCCCTACATGCTCTGGATCAAGCGTCGGAAAAAAGTGCCTTTATTTGCATGAGTGGCTCACATCAAAGAGCGGAGGGGGAAGAGAGAAGCAACACACAACAATAGGAGAATTGGATGGTGTGTGGTGTGTGTGTGTGTGTGTGGCAGGTGAAAGGGTCCCTCAAGGATCGATTTGCATTTGAACTGGGGCAACCTTTCAGATGCAAACCTGGCTTTCTTCATCAAAATATTTGCATTGCTTTGACGCTTTTTCTTGTTACAGTTCATGTGAAAAGTCTCACCAAGGCACTTCTCTTTAACTTCCACCTCTAAATAGATGCAAACACAAGCATCTGGGCACAACAAGCACTTCAGAGAAATTGAAATAATACTGTTATTTTGTGCAGCAACACCAAAACAAAAGTGCAGTTTGTCTTTGTAGGAGTAGATAGCGCTTAAGTGAGCAATTAACTCTTGAAATGCCTACTTCAAAGAAGAAATTTCAGACAACGGTTGAAAATATATAACATTTTATTATCTTCTTCAAAAAGGCACTTATTAACAGACTGATCAATGCCATCTTGTGAGAAACCAAGACAAACACAATTAAATATATATGTATGTATATATACAATAAATAGAAGTCCTGAAACATTGGAACAAGTAATTAAACATATTAACAAGTTATCGAACAGCTTTTAGGTGGGGACACTGTGCACTTCTCCATGCAAGAGCGATTGCAGATATTTATAACTGATTAGGATGTGCATATCTGTCTCATTTTGTGCTACAGCAAGCAATGATAAACTTCTCCCTTTAACTAACAAGTACTGTTAATCCATTGTTTAGCTGCAATGTTGGGTTTTAAGTTGGTTTACTTCACCACAAAGCTTCACTGCACCATATGTCTTATTCTCACATAGTCCACAGTACGGTTCATCACAGATGAGGCCACAGTCTCAGTGCTGCGCTCATACGTGTGTGGGACAGTCCAAGTAGGGATCAGTCTTTGACATGTGCAGTATAACGGCAGGTGCTTTGTAGTGGCAGTGACTGGTGCTGCAGCTCCCACTGCAGTGCTTCCTGCAAGTCCTGTCTGTCAGCTTCCTGCTACACAGCCCCTGCCACGTCTGCAGTGTCTTGGAGCTCCAGACCCACACGCCACTGGTGATGCCCACCACCAGCGACATGAAGATCTTCAGCATGAACACGGCCACGGTGGGCACCGAGGCCTCCAGGGAGCAGTCCTCGTTCCTCCGACCCGGGAATGTGGTGCACTTGCTTTGCAGCCCTCGAAATTTCCAGTAGTCCATGTTGAGACGTTCGTAGAAGTAGCAAATGATGACGCAGGTGGCGGGAACTGTGTACAGGATGGAGTAGATGCCGATTTTCACCATCAGCTTTTCTAGCTTTTCCGTGTTGGTGCCTTCGGTCTTCATAACCTTTCGGATGTGGAAAAGTGCCACAAAGCCGGTCAGGATGAAAGATGTCCCGATGACGAGGTAGAAGGACAGAGGCACGAGGACGAAGCCCGTCAGCGCCCCCACATCCATACTGCCCACGTAGCACAGTCCGGTGAGCTCGTCGCCTGCCACTTTCCGCATGGTGAGGATGACTATCGTCTTCAGCGCAGGTATGCCCCAGGCAGCCATGTGGAAGTAGCTGCTGTGCGACTCGATAGCCTCGTGACCCCATTTCTTACCTGCCGCCAGGAACCAAGTGAGGGTGAGGATGACCCACCAGATGGAGCTTGCCATGCCAAAATAGTAGAGGATGAGGAAGACTATGGTGCAACCCGTACTTTCCAGGCCCTCTTGGATAATATACAACTCGCCGTTCTCACGGTCACACGCAATGTTCTCCGCCCCGGCGACGGATCGAATGATGAAGGCGACTGAGTAAACGTTGTAGCACATGGAGAGGAAGATGATGGGCCGCTCTGGGTACTGGAAGCGATGTGGGTCAAGCAGGAAGGTTAGGACTGTGAAAGCCGTGGATACGAAGCACAGAGTGGACCAAACCGCCATCCAAATGAAAGCAAAGTCCTTATCCTGTCTGGACCAGAACACATCCACGGCTGATGAGCAGCGCGGAGCGCACGTCTCGCTCTTTTCCACATACTGGAACTTTTCCGGGTTCTCACAAACTCCCATGCTTCCCCCTGAGCGTCCGTTCCCAGCGCCGGGCTGCTTTGGTCTGGGCGGCACAGGCAACATGCCCTCTCCTTTCTTAGTTTCGGGTTTGGTATCATTTTCCGGGGCTTCCATGCACAGCGCGTTGGGGTCATTTCTGGTGGGCAGTTTAGAGCAGTCCAAAGAATCAGGCCAGGCGTAGTTAAACTTCTCCATGATGGGCGAGCACTTCTGACGTGCCTGTTCGCACATGGGCTGGCAGGCAGGGATGGATGTGGACACTTGGTCCGTACACATAGGGGCATAAAGAGAGCAGAGGAAAAATCTCAAATGCACATCACAACCGTATTCCACCAGAGGGGCGAATTCATTCAGCTTAATCGCAGCTTCCCTCTGATTGTTATGGTCCATAAAGTTGGGCATCCGGGTGAGGTTGTACCCGATGCCCTGGCACATAGGGATGACGATAGGCTCGCATTTAGCCGGTCTCCCTCTCTCCAGGTCATAGGAGCCAATCTCTAAACTGTAGGCAGCAATGACCAGCTGACACCACAGAGAAATCACAATTTTCACAGGTGAGCCTCCCATGCTGGATTTTCAGTCACCTTTTTTGAATGAGGCAAGTCAGTGGAAACTTTCCTGGCATATACAGTCCCAAGAGAGGATACTTTTGTGTGTTATGGGTGATTATGCAGCTCCATAGACACCGCTTAGATTAAAAGTGCTTCAATGAATATTTCATTTGTCCTCCAGTTAAAACGCTGAAAAACAGATATTCCTCTAAATGAAAAATATCCCCTTTCAGAGTCTGCATATCATATAAAATGATGCTTAATGTCCAAACTCGTCATATGTTTCTATGAAAAACGCGCGTGCAGTCACTTAAAACACTAATATTTCACCTCAGTCGTTACCGTCTTTATTAGGACAAATGAGGGCATCAGGAGGAGCTCAGCAAGAGAAATAACAAATGTGTCCTCGTCTCCAGTTATCTCCGAACTTCTGTGAAGCGTGTGGTCCGTCAGCAGCTCCTGCGTCCTCCTCACATCTCTACTGGCGCACACTGAACTTTCGCTCTCCTCGCGCGATGTCCTCTAATACGGGGGCGGGGTATTCATGACGCACTCTCGTGGCTCCGCCTACACACTTCTGAAAAGCCAATGACGTCGAGATTGTGCTCCGCCTTCTTACAACTGAAATCGTGGCTCCGCCCACCTACAGCCGAAAAGGCGCTGAATAAAACACAAAGGGGTGCGTCCGAAATCGCATCTGCTTAGTAGTACTACATTTGGATTGAACGCGTACTATCGACCGTTAAAAAACTAGTTCTATCTATATAGTATGAATGCGGTAGTAATGAATGGAATTGGACGTACTACACCGCCATTTGATGTTGTCACGTGACATGCGTCTTCACAACAGCGCCCAAATGTAGAGCCCTCACTACTGCTGAACATCAGCAGTGTTTCACGTTATTCTTACCGCTTTCATCTGCGTTTTAACGTTGATTGGATCAACAGCTCAGATGAGGCTTCGGTCAGCTGCTCGCAGATCACTGATTTTTTTAGGATTACTGATAAACTACTGTCTTTTGATTTGTATTATTTGTATTCGTTATTTATTTTAATTTTAGTTAAATCATGTCTGAATTTATGATGTCTGTATAGGTCTTTTATTAATTTTTTAGTTTTATTTAATTTGAGTTATTTTTAATACTTCAACAAACTAAATGGAAATGAAATATATATATTATATCTAGAATTTATAAATGTTATAGTGTATATATATATATAGAAGGTGTGTGTGTGTGTGTTTGTCTGTTACATACACATGTGTTTTTTTTTTTTTTTTTTGTGGTTTGGCTAGGTGTTCTGTGTGAATCGTTATTATACTCTTATTAACCTTTTGTTCTTTACTAGTGTGAATTATTGTAAGCTTTATTAAACTTTGTTGTTATTTGTCATTTAGATTCATCTCGTTATGTTTTAAATGTGTTAATGTATTAGTGATAAGTTTTTAGCTTTAGTTTGGATCTGTTTTTATTTGTTTCTCTACAATTGATTGCTCTGTTGTCCTCATTTGTAAGCTCCTTTGGCTAAACGCGGCTGATAATACTAAATATAAAAGTCACCCTTTGTCGACACTTGTAAATCATTTATCAATATGTAATACCATCCCCTTTTAGCTAGCACATTTTACCGGATCAGAATAAAGTCGGTCTGTGAACCACAATGATTTATATGTAATTTTTTTGTTATATATAAATGCATAAAAAATACACAGGACAAACACAAGAATGAATCAGTGAATAAACTGAAGGAATACATAATACACATTGGATAATAGAGATAGAGGGAGAAAAGAATACATACAATATATACTACCTAAATCAATCTTATAGATAGATACATATATCCATACCAAGATAACATAATAAATAACTATACCATATTCTAAAAAAAAAAACCGTACTGCGCAGCCTGAATGGCTCTGTGCCATTTTTGATTTTATTTCGAAGATGGATCTGACATCTGTCCAAACCTCTGGCTTTCACGACAGTCCATCACGTCCCTCATCGCTGCTTTGAAGTGAGATTCTGACCATGGCTGGGAAAAAGTTGAGGTTCTGGTGTTTCTCTACTGGCTGGCCCACGCAGCATCGTACAGGCTGGTGTCACTGGGCTTTGACATCCCAAAGTCCACGGTGCATGACATTGTGTACAGAATCAGCAGGCCAGTCATCAGTGTTTTGAGGCTGATTGCTTTCCCGACCCCGGATGACCTGGAGGCAGTGGGAGCAGGTTTTGCCCAGCTGGCTGAGTCTCCAGTTTTCCGCATGGTAGCTGGTGCAATAGACGGATGCCACATCTGGATCAAGCCACCAGCAAGTGATGCCTCATGTTATTGTAATAGGAAGCTGTTCCACTCTGTTCAGCTGCAGGCCATCACCGACCACGAGGGGAAGTTCCTTGATATCTTTGTTGGATATCCCGGGTCTGAAAAGCACAATATCAAGACAGTCAATTACATTCATTAGATTACTGCATTACTATGACATGGAAAAACATTAGCATGATCAAATAAAATTTTGGGGTGAACTAATAAAAAAAAAAACCTTACTGTATATTTTTGTTTTAGGTTCTCCCACTTTCTTTTGTTGTGAGCGGCAGAAATTTTGCCCTCAATCCCTGCTCTGTCACAATAAATGCACAGAATGCACAGAAATCAAGCATAAAAAGAAGGCAGTAAGACCTTTGCTTGAAGTGTTAGTATTTACTACGTTCAGAATCAACAGCACCTGAATAAAAGTACGTTACATAACTTGCTTACTTTGTTAAACCTTTGATGGCAGCATTACGCTTTCCAGTGAAGGCTTCATCAGCCACTCTCCACTGGATAAGGAGCGGAGTGTGTTTATCAGTCCCTGTAATGTCAAAGCAGTAACCATTAGTCATCATCAAGCCATTAATGCTACACTGACAAGCTGTGGCATATTTATTAACAGCAGCTTAGTATGTAGCTAACTAAATATCATCTAAATATTAGTAAAAGAGGAGGAAAAAATGTTTTAAAGTCCGTGGAATTTTATAATCTCATTAAACTGCTTAACAACGAAGGTCTCCGTTAAAAAAGCAGTTAACAAGCTGATGTACAACAGCATTGACACTAGCTCGATCTGTTCGTTAACTTGATGTGCTCAGTAATAACAATGATTAAACATCTTTGTACAGCCGATTCACGAAATCATCTCATCGATTTACAATGTTTAAACTTTCAATAAGTCAGCCGTTCACTTAGATCACGTTAAACAAGTGCAATTTAAGCACAATGAACAAGGTTTTTCCCTGAGGTACTTACACTTGAAGAGAGCCGCGTCGCCGCCTTCCGCCATTCTCGAATATGACGCCTCCTCCCCCGTGGCCTCATGGGATAGTAAAGTATCCATCATATGCACACTTCAGAATCATGCCGGAAGTAGTAGGTCATCCGGGTACTTCTCTGCCTACACGTTGTGCGAATACTCTTGCATTCGACTACTACTTCGCCTCGCATACTGTTTTTCGCCTACTATATGAATGGAGTAATGCATTTCATGGACCGCAGTCGTAAACTCTCAATCTGGAGATCTACCTTTGGACAAATGTATCACGGTAATCATAGTTTCAGTCAAAATGCAATATTATTGTTACTCCAACAAATTAAAACGATGAATTGTGTGATCTCACTCATTCAACAGAGTAAGCACTTTTTCTTTATTTATTTCTCTCTTTTTTATTATCACAATGGTATACGGTTACTTTTACTAACAATAACTGTAATAATGATATTTGAGTGGAAACTACCACTGTGATTTATTTAAGATTATTTATATGTTAGGTGTCCAATTCAAACGGTGGAATTGTTTGTTTTAGTAGACTAAACTCATTTCACTTTCCATTCCTTTCAAATTTCTATAAATAATGTAAATCCTTACATATGAGATTTCAACCACAGATTTAGTTGTAAAATCATAAACAGCCGAACTTGATATAAAATGGCTCCCAGTGGCACTGGTATTATGGCCTAATAAAGCAATAGCAACAGTGGAAAAAGGGTGCAAAGGAATTGATCAAAATAGCTGCTATGATACTCAACACCTCAGGATCTTGCTGCAAAGGACAGAAGTTCATTCCAAATGTAATGAAAGACAAACAAAGCCCAGACAAGAAAATTTAATTATGAAAATACTTCATCTTACACAGATTCCATTAAACTTTGTCTTTTATTAAACTTAAATATTTATACTGAAACCCTCAACATCCCGTCAATGAGAGATTCCTGTAAAAGAACAAGATTATTACCATCTAGTGGCTATATAATGTATAACAATTCCACTAGACAGGCAACAAAGCAACAGTTGACCTTAAATGTAAACCAAACCGAATATATTAATTTAATATATATATATATATATATATTGAACATTGTTATATTTTGGCATAATAAAAAAACCATCTGTCTTATTTATTCCAAGACTCATTAATCACAAATGCTCAGTTCTCAAGCCAGACATTTGGTCAAAATAAAAAAACAAGCCAGATTAGAAATCCCTTCTGTTTGATGTGGTTACAGTGGGCATTTAAACCTTTTCACCCGCGGTGTTAGATTGTGAGCAGTTATCAGATTTGGATTTGGCATGCTAAGCCTCACTTAGCCTGAAAGAGCACAGAGTGAGTCTGATACCCCTCCAGCCCAGAAAGGAAATACATACCAGACAGAATGATTTTTATCATCCTCAGCGTTTGCACGTCAGACCCCAATCCTATCCAGTTTTGAAATAATGAACACTAATATAACATTTACGAAAACACTTGAATTCAAATCCAACTTGCATTGCATAACAGTCATTGCAATCCCTGGAAATCAAACCAATGACCTCGGTGTTGCTAGTATCACGTTAAAGGAATAGTTCACCCAAACATGAAAATTAGCTGAAAATGTACTTACCCTCAGGCTAACCAAAATGTAGATGAGTTTGTTTCTTCATCAGAACAGATTTGGAAAAAATTTGCATCATATCACTTGCTCACCAATGGATCCTCAGCAGTGAATGGGTCCGTCAGAGTCCAAACATAAAAATAATCCAGAGCTAAACCACATCTCCAGTCTCCATCAATTAATGTCTTTTGAATTCAAATCCATCTTCCAGGTAAAATATGAGTCCGCAAATATTGCTTTACCCAGTTGCTTTGTTTGAATCAGGAGAGAAATATGCACAGATAAAAAACAGTCCAAAACAGTTCTAAACAAACATTTTTAGTGGAATATTTCAGTGGATTTTGATGCGAGAGGACAACATGGGATGGACTTTTTTCACTAGAAGAAGTGGATTTTGGACTCATATTTCGGCACCCATTCACTGCAGAGAATCTATTGGTGAGCAAGTGATGTAATGCTACATTTCTCCAAATCTGTTCGGATGAAAAACTAACTCATTTACATCTTGGACAGCCTGAGGGGTGAGTACATTTTCAACAATTTTTCATTTTCAGATGAACTATTCCTTTAAGCTACAGGAACATTTGACAAATCAGTACATTATTTGAAGCTTGACAGAGAAAACAAACACATTTTGAGCGCGCAGGGTCCTCTCAGGTGCTGCACTCTCTCTCCGTCTGTGTATGGAGCCTCCCAAGGACAGATATGAGATTTTTATCAGGTAACAGAACTCTCCATGTTTGCACGCCACCTATCAGAAACATTTCCACCCTTTTAATCTTATCTGACCACTCAGACATACCTCTGTGTTCCCGACTGACACGAAATGCGTCTGTAAAAAACAACCCCACCAGACTCACAGTCTGGACGACACTACTCCAAGACCGATCTAATTGAGAAGCAGGGCGACTTGCCTAAAGACTTTACAAATTGCGGGTGACAGATGGAGGCCTTAATTAGAGCTCACCCAACTGTGAATTAAAGTGATGTGAGATCATGTCATGACACCATATCCTGTTTGGCTAGCAGTGCCATGGCGGTATCTCTCTCACTCAAGCTAATGCAGCTCAGAGCACTTAGGCTGTCACTATTTATCAAAACGGCCACCATGTCCTGTGACTCTGCTGCACTGGACTGCACTTTCTGTGGTTGGAAGTCATGCGTCATCAGTATTCACTTTTCTTGTTTGCATTGTACGCGAGTAGAGAACGACACTCTCTTGGAGCGCTGACATAATGGAAGTGTGGGTGCTTCTTAAAATACGATGGAAATCATAAGGTCTAATGCTGTCTGCAGGGACAGTGTGACCACTGAGGGTGGTGTTGATGTAGAGTGTGCGTCGGGCTGTTTGACACGTGGCAGGGTAAGATATCTGTGTCTGAAAGGAACAGGGCCTGCCCTGAGAGATAATAAGAGAGGTAAGGGGACAATGCCATCAGCTGGAGTTAAGAGAGGGGAGGCGGATGGGGAGCCACTCATGCTCCTTTCCATTGCGTTAACTTATGTAAGTGTGTTTTATCATATTGAATGTGCATTTTGACCTGAAAATGCCAGTTATTGTTATTGCATGACTGACTTTGCTTACACAAGGTATAGCAAGTTCTGCAAAATTGCTTGTTACCTTGTGGCACTTGTGGTGTTTCAAATCAAAAATCAGCAGCCTTCAAAGAACACAAGATTTGGTGATCATATAGCATAATTACACTGTAAAAAATGACCGTGAATTTAACGATAAAAGACTAAACATGCTACAGTAAAAACCTGTTAAATGTTAACGGTAAATTCCCCTACTATATATACGGTGAAAAACTGTATTGGATATTACATGTAATTTTATGGTAGTATACCGTTTTTGGAAGTGAAAAAGACCGTATAATTTACAGTGAATAACCGTAAATTGACATTCCCAGAATTCCCTGCGTTACATTTCAAATTGGATGTTTTTTTGTTGAAATAACTATGTTTCTTCTTAGTTTTTTCTTATCAGTTTTGTATATTAGGGTTGTGTGTTACACCTAATGTTGTTAAATTAATATTTATTGCATTATTTCAGTTTCATGTGTGTTACCATGATGGTGTTTAGCATTCATGTGAATGACACTGTGCACCTTCTATATATGTTATTATTTTGGTTCATCATGTGACTTCTCATCACCACCTGCATTTGGTGGTTATCAGTGTATTACAAAGGTTCAAAACAGAATTCAGTACTTCAATAGGTTGGTATATAATAAAATTTTATCAGTTAATGAAATTATGGTATTTGACTGTAAATTTAAGTTAAAACGTTGCTACCGTATTTTTTACGGTAAAATTCCGGCAACCACAGCTGCCGGTTTTTTACCATAAATTTTTTACAGAATTATTTTTACAGTGTGTATAATGTACATGCAATTTTATAAAGTCCAGTCTTTATTTATTTTTTTACCAGGAACATCAAATTAGGTAAAGAATTATATTTCAAAGTATATTTAAAAAACTGTACTTGCACATTATATAATATTAATGAAATAAAAGGGCTAAGTACTTAAAGACAGTACTCTATGAATGCTGTTTCTTGACACACTTGAGTACTAAATTGTCAAACATATTACATATAAAGACCCTACTTCAGTGGGTCACAAATAGCATTCTAAAGTTCAGCTAACTGCATTTAATATAAATTCAAACTATAATACATTTTCATTCAATTGCATTTTGTAATTCACATTTCAATTGCAATCAACAGATTATTTCTGAAAGCTCCTTAAAATGCCCTCTCAAACTAAGGGGGTGGTATTGAAAGTATTTCTAGTGAAGGACAAATTGGGGCCTAGTTTTGCATAGTATAGGAGTTGTCATTAAAAGAATGAGAAGCAAAACATTTAGCTCATAGTAGATCTTATTACACCTATTCAAAACTTGCTCCAGTCCCTTAAAATTCATACAGGTGAAGAAACAATTTTCACTCAAGATTACAAAAAATGGCTAGTAACACACTGAATTAAATAGTGAAACTGAAAGAGTTTATAAAATGTTATTTTGTTAAATGTTATAAAATGTACTCCAATATTCTTTGTTTTATACACAATTTTGAGAAATCTTTATTTTTTTAAAGTTTATATTTAGCAAAAGGAAAATTAAGTGCATTTAAAGACTTTTTTCTTGCATTATAAATATAATTTTAGGACAATTAAATTAATTTTACCCCAAAATCTCAGTTTTTTTTAATCATTCTCATTATTCTCAATGATGATTATAATTGCATAACATAAAAATGTAAATAATATATATATTTTTTGTAGAAACAGACAAACCTGCCATGATTTATAAATGCTCCATACTAGTTAAAACAAGAAAATGTGCATAACAATGAGGAACATTTTGGAGAATGTGCTTAATTTTCATGAAAATAATGTCATAATATATATAACCAAATTTTTTTTATTCTGGGGTGAAATGTGACCTGTACATGTTCTTAGGGTGACAGCTTTTGTGAGATTCACTCATATATGAATGTTTACACTCTCATGTCATAATAGAGACACTGTTAACACATGTACCAGCAAATATGTTGTCGTCACAGCTACACTGCTTCAATTCCCATAAATAAAAGGCAGTATTCATATTCAAGTCAGCTATGATTTCACGCCGTCGTCAGAAAAACAGAGATTTAATTTCACAGCTATTCAGGTGTCACATGCAAAAACTAAGACAATAGAGGTGTCTTTGTAATTGCATCCCTGTGCCATATGATTAAATGTCTCTTTCTCTCTCTTACACGCACACACAGTGAGACAACGCGTGGAGGAGTGTGGCAAGACCTGATGGATTACCGTGATTTAAACAGTGTAACAGGAGAGCTGCTCTCTCACATCTGGAGTCAACACACACTCACTCACAAAGCACAATGCTAATACTGTTTGGCCTAGCGTTATGTAATTGCCTGCGCTCCAGTCACACTGTCCTGCAGTATAAACTGTGTCTGGATGCGGTGACATGTTTCCAGGTGAACGTCAAGGAAGTTTGGTTCCAAAGCTGGTGGCAGAGAGGAAAGGATTGTGGGATATATTTATTTGGAAACAGCAACAACATCATTGTTGTTATTTACACAGCAAAATTATAGTTTTAAAAAGCTTGACAGACTCAGTCCACATCCACTTTAACTATATGCACAGACCCTTGTGAAAGACAAGTGTGCTTAATTGTATTGAATGTGCACTTAGTGTACTTTAAATTTTAATAGTATAGGTCAGTGAATCTCAACCTTTTGGCGTACCGGACCCCAGTCCAATTCAGAACCATCCTCAAGGACCCCCAGAACAAAATTGATTCATCTATGTATCATTTGTGTCTTTGTGAGGACCAAATGCAGTCAAGTATAATTCAAGTTAGTTGACTTGTCCAGTATTTGGCCATATCATCAGCTATATTGGAATTTTCTTTCATGGGAACATGTCATGTCAAAATATACAAAATGTATACAAAAATTCATACTTTATACGGACCCCCTGGCCTTACGTCAAGGACCACTAGGGGTCCACGGACTCCTGGTTGAGAAACACTGGTATAGGCTACTTAAAAGCTGAACTTGTATATATGAAATATGAAATACAACCCTAAAGTCCCCAGGACAGCAAATGAAGTTTTTTTGGGGGGGGGGGGGGGGGGGGGGGGGGGGGAGGGGGTGGGGCGGGGGGGGGGGGGGGGGTGGGGGGGTGGTTTATATCAATATGTTAGTCCTTAAGGTTGTCCTATAAGGCCAGTGTGCCCAAACCGTGACAAAATTCGCACTTAGATAAGATATAAGCTTCAAAGCTTAGTTCTCACTCCACCAAAACGGCTTCAAACGATTTTTTTGACGACACATCGTACTTCAGCTTCTCATCAAACTTTCTGTCCAATCAAATGCTCTCTAGAATCCGAAGCACCCGCCCCCTACACTATAAAATAGACGCTGAAGCCTCGGCTGAAATCGGTTACTTGTCCACAGAATTAGTATTTTCTGTACAGTGAATGGCACGTAGTGCACTATATAGGGGACAGGGAACGATTCAAACAGTGTAAATATGCTTTCCATTGAGGAAAAAAAGAAACCAGACTGGTTTCGCGCTGTCATGCTAACCACCGCACCACACACTCTGCTCCAGTCCAGAGACACGATAGCACGGAGCGGATCACATGCGCGAGTCGGAGCAGACCACAAAATGTATCAGAGCTATCTGAATTCTACACAGAATGCTATATTTTATAGCAATATGGATGAGATTGTGGCTGGCATACCCTGTCAAATGCGGCTTTACGGAGCTCAACGGCTCTGAACGGCTCTAGCCCAAGCTGTGATATAAACGAACGCTATTGGCTATTTTAAAAAGGGGTGGGGCTGCTTTATATGTCCCGCCCTGTCTTCCTGTTTCAGTTAAAATGACGTCAACACAGAGTAACGCATGCGTGTTTCTAAGCATTTCAGTGGACCTTTAAGAGAAAAATAGCACCTTTCTTGACTTTTTCGTTTCACGGCACTGGTTTAATCAAAGTGAACTGTATAATAATGTTCCAAAGTGATTATCGATTATTGTTTTCCAATATTTTTTTTTGTCATGTTTTAAAGAAGTACACTTATTTTGATTTGTTGACTAACATACTAAAGCACATATAAACCATTTGATATAATCTTTTGATATTACATTTAAAGTTAATTTATTTTAAATGCACTAAACTGCAACTTCATTAAAAATATGATATTTACAAATATATTTAAATACACAGTATCATTTCAAAGTATATTTTACTTTACCATAAATGCTTGTCAGTACATACAGCAGTACAACCATATTTCAAAGACAACAGAAATTATTCACCAAGATATTACATGACGTCCATATTAGACTGCATTAATTAACCTTAACATTTACATGTACTATTATGTATTAATGTATACTTAATTCCAGCTTAAGTAAAAGCACTAAAGCCACTAAAGCATTGCACTGTATCTTATATATACTATATATATATATATATCATAGATATATCTATATAGATATATATTATATATACTTATTTATAAGTATCTCCTTTTTTATTTTTAATTTTTGTCTTATTAGTATCTTTTCCTAAAAACATACAGCATGCTGATGTTTTTCACAGCATTTTGCAATATGATTCCACAGAAGAAATAAAGTCACAGTTTTGGAACTGCATGAGGGTGAGTAAATATTGGCAAACATTTTTGGGTGAACTATTCCTGGTAAGATACCAACAGAGATTATTTTGGTGTCAAGTGAAGCCAATTTTGAATGTTTACAAATAGAATTTTCCAATTCAATTAACCTGCTGTTTTTGGACACCATCAGTACTGATATATTTCGGAGCAAGACATTCCTTATATTCCTAGGATAATTAGAAGGAAAACCAGATCTATCCTCAGATCACTGAAGGGGAAAGTTTGCCCCTCAGCATGAGTGTGTTTACACTGCGTCTGTCACTCGTTATAGGGCTGTGTGCTGATAAAGGATCGGTTTCCTTCTTTGTGATGTGTCTTTAGGAGCCAGAGAAGGAGGAAGAGAGAGAGAGATAAATAGTGATCTCCACTTCTGTATAGATAACAAGATACCGTTCCACACCTCCTCTTCCCTCAAATCTGTACTTAAAGGGATAGTTCACCCAAAAATAAAAATTCTGTCATCATTTACTCACCCTCATGCCGTTCCAAACCTGTATGAGAATAGCTTTCCTTGTGTTGAACACAAAAGAAGATATTCTGAAGGTTGCTGGTAATCAAACAGTTGGTGGTTGCCATTGACTTCCATAGTATTTTTGTTCCTACTATTGAAGTCAATGGCATCCACCAACTGTTTGATTACCAGCAAGCTTCAAAAAACCAACCCAAAAACATTCAAACACACACAACTGCTTTTAACCTCCCAGTGAGAGCAATATAATGGAAATCTAAACTACTGTAGCTGGACACGTGGATGGCCGGCTCTGTCTAACCAATGTTAAGTGCCACGTATTTACAGTACAGTAGCCTATATATGACTATAATAATAAATGTGTGTAGGGGTGAATGAAAATGTGTTTGTTATATGATTTGAAAGGTATACCTGGAGATACTGACCATTCTGGGGTGGTTTTTCCACAAGTTCATGTTTGAGCTTTATGTAGCATACTCCTTCCATTAAAGGGATAGTTCACCCAAAAATGAAAATCCTGTCATGATTTACTCACCCTCAAGTCATTCCAAACCTGTATGAGTGTTGGTACACTAGACATTGCCAGTAGCTATTGATTCCATAGTATTTTTTTCAATACTATGACCGTCATTGTGCTACCGGCAACTGATTGTTTCCCAACATTTTTCAAAGTATCTCCTTTTTGTGTTCGCAGAATACAGAAATCGACAGTTGAAACACCATTAAGGTTCATTTTTTGGGTGAACTATACCTTAAAGAAGTGTTTACTGCAAATGGATCATATTCATATTACTTGAGCTTAAGGTAAAGCTGTGCTGATAATTACAATTTACGTCAGTTTGATAAACTGTGTTGTGGGTTCTTGGCTTTTAATTGTTTACTGCTCTTTTAATGTGACAATTTGATCACCTAATTCAGTCCACAATCTTAAAATGGTAACACTTTACATTAAGGGCCCCATGAGTTAAGTTAGTTAATACTTTAACTAAAAATAACTAGCAATAATAATACATTTGTTACAGTTCTGAATCTTATTAACTAAAACTTCGTTAACTACAACTGTTCCCCCTGTTTTGATTTCAGGTTTATAGCCCATTATTTAGTTAACAATACATTTTTTAATAACGTATGTCGTTAATTAGTAATAATGTGTTAACAAATTGTAAAGTGTTACTTTGGAATTTGTTTGAGATTTATTCTCAGTCAGTTCAAAAGCATGATCCATTATTCTTTTTTTTTTAATCTATAAATGACAATTATTTTCTTGCATTTTTTGTGAGTATGTGTGAAAATGTTATCACGCTAGAGACAAATTGGAATGATAGTATAAATTTGATTTAAAAAAAAAGAAACTTTTAAATTTTATGTTGGGTGATTTGAGATATTTGAATTATCATATTTTCATAGCAATCCTAAAGTAATGTGATAGTGATTACTAAGTGCCAACCTGATGCATCCTTTGACTACAGTGGAAAAAAGCTCTCTGGTTCTCTCCCTCTTACTCGTCTAGTCTTTCCATCAGCTCCTTTGATCAGCGTTTCATATTAGAGAGGGGCTGATCTCAGCTTTGAGACTCGAGCATAAATCATCTACTCGGCGATCACATGAATAACAGCCCAATCATCTCAGTTAACACATGCTGTTCATCCCTGCCCTCCCAGCAGCCATCAGCACCTGGCGCATAAGAACTCACGCACACACATTAGAGACACAAACACACTGTACTATCTGTGTTTTGTCTGTCACACACTCTCACACCCACATTTCAATTCCCCACCGCTGTCACGCATGAGAGACCTATTAATAAGACAGAAATAGCAGCAGACATGGGAAAACAAGAACAGTGGACACACTCTCTTCACTGTCTTTTTTCTTGTATACATACTTTTCTACAACTAATCTGTTTTTGGGTTCTTTTTAAAAATGTCCTTCTCTCCTATCCCAGCTTTCTTAATACCTTTCAAAGACTTAATGACAGTATATGTAGCATTATCAAAATATTGCTCTGTTTCAGACTGGCCTTGTAGCATTGCTTCAACCAGTGCCAGGATCTACAATTTTTCATGTGGCAGATGATAAAATAGGTGAGAAAAAGAAAAAACTAAAGTTTGGGGTCAGTAAGTTTCTTTGTGATTTTCCTTTATGCTCAGCAAGGCTGTATTTATTTGGACACAGTAAAACTGTAATATTGAGGAATATTATTACAATTGTAAAGCACTGTTCTCTATTTTAATATATTTTAAAAGACAGTAATTTTTTCCTGTGATGGCAAAGCTGATTTTTCAACAGTCATTAATCCAGTCTTCAGTGTCACATGATCCTTCAGAGATCATTATAATAAGCTTTTAGAAACATTTCTTATTATTATCAATGTTGAAAAAATGTTTTGCTGCCTAATTTATTTTTATTTTTTTTGTGGAACTGTGCCGTAGAATTGTTATGCATTTTTTCAAAGAATTTTGGTTAATAGAAAAGAACAGCATTTATTTGAAATGAAAATCTTCTGTAACAAAAAAGTATTTACTGTAACTTTTGAACAATTTAATGCATCCTTTGTGGAATAAAGTATTAGTGTCTTTAATAAAACTGTTTCCTAACCTGTTGACACTGTAGAGTAGCTGGGCATTCACAAAAGTTTGGGATCAGTAGGATTTTTTTATGTTTTAAGAGCCTCTCTTCTGCTCATCAAAGGCTGCATTTATTTGGTAAAATTTAGAGCTGTCAAATCACTATTATCACATCCAAAATAAACGTTTTGTTTACACAATATCTGTGGTGTGTACTGTGTATTTATATTTATTATGTATATATGAATACACACACATGCATGTATATATTTAAGACAAATATGTTAATTTATATATTAAATATATTTATATATTATATAAATTATATTAATATAAATATACACATGTAAATATTTCAAATATTTTTCAAACTATTACTGTATACGTAGTGTTGCATTTATTTAGAACTAATAAATATACACAGTACACACAACATATATTATGTAAACAAAAACTCTTATTTTTGATGTGATTAATCGCGATTAATCATTTCACAGCACTAGTACAAATACAGAAAAAACCTATTTTGAAATATTTTTACAATTTAAAATAATGTTTTTTTTCTATTTTAAGGGAGACATATTATGCTCCTTTTTACAATATGTAATATAAGTCGCTGGTGTCCCCAGAATGTGTCCTTTGTGAAGTTTCAGCTCCAAATACCCCACAGATCATTTATTATATAATTTTGAAAATGCCTATTTTGAGTGGAAGCAGAAACCTGCTGTTTTTTTTCTTTTTCCAGCCTGTCTCTTTAAATGCAAATGAGCTGCTGCTCACCGCCCCCTTTTCCAGAATACAGCTGCACCATTACGGCTTGTACCTGCTAAAAAAAATCTGTTTTGGTTTTGATTATCATGTTTATCACGCTGAAAACATGCGTTTTGAACCATATTAGTTTAAACTTCTGATAAAAGGTTTTCTGAGAGCACACATCCGAAAGCACACGGACAGAAAGCGGCTGTCAAAGCATGTGAGTACTAAACTAAGTTCTCATTCCCACCAAGTTACAAAAGACAGTCCCAGTTAGCATGTTTTTCTCAAACTTTCGCCATGGCATTAGAGTTGGTACACCGTTGTCGCTTGCGAAAAACACAATAACGGATACAAGCTGATGTTTCATCAGCCATTACTCCAGTCCTGCAGTGAATCTTTTTTCAATTTACACCAGCCTTGTTAAATACAAATGAATTCCTTTCTTTCAAAAAAAGAAACTGAAAAATGGACTGAATAGAAAAATAGAAAAATTTTTTTCTATTTTAAATAATGCTGTGCCTTTTTAAACATTTATTCTAAAAAACAGGTTAGACTGAAAAAACGTATTACAGGTTTCCAAAAAGATTAAGCAGCACAACTGTTTCCAACATTGATAATAAATCAGCATGTTAGAATGATTTCTGAAGGATCATGTGACATTGAAGACGGGAGTAATGGCTGCTGAAATTGCAGTTTTGCATAAGAAATAAATAATATTTGAAAGAATATTAAAATAGAAAACCATTATTTAAATTGTAATAATAGTTCACAATATTCCTGTTTTTATTGTGTTTTTGATCAATAAATGCAGCCTTGATGAGCATAAGCAGCTTCTTTCAAAAACATGAAAAAAAAATCTTACTGATCCCAAACTTTTGAAAGGCAGTGTATATACTTCGAAAAATGAACCCAAGCCATGTGTCGATAATAATAATATAAAGATCTGAGGATGAAGTGTGCAGACAGTCCATTGTGAATGCAATATGTAGTGTCCAGCCAGTTGCCTTGGGACGATTAGAGGACACATGCTGTGTGACGGTGGCTATCTTCACAGAAAGTTTAAAATAAATGACCCCATCCAAACACACATACACACACCTGAACCCATGATGTACCCCAGCCCTCCAAGTAAGACCCCTGTATGTAGTCTTACTATCACACACACACCCCACCCCCAACGGATTGTTAGCACTTCTGTTGAGCCATGCAAGGCCTATTAATAACGTGTGGATGGATGGGAGAGTCAGGTGGCCCAAGGGGAAGACATCCTGACATGGGGCCCAACGGAGAGGACTGGCGCTCAGTTACTGAATGACAAACGGCCCCTTTAGACAGATCCAGAGAGTTGCTGTTAACTTGCATCACAGGCCAGGAGAGGTGTCAGTGTTAAAGGCTCTTTATGCTGTCAGTACAGGATCCACTCGGTGAGCAATAACTATATTAAACACCAAGACAGACAGCACATGTCTGCATGCCACTATAATGATGCAGCATTGAAAAGATCAGCCACTACTCACAACACTAACAATCACATAGCAACTCCCTACCAACCCCCAGGACACCTAAGACACTGCATAGCAACACCCTGGCAAAAACGACTTAGCCTAGAAAAATGTCCTAGAACCCATTCAGAGCATCCTTCCATCCATTTGCTAACTATGTTGAACTCCTTAGAATCCACAAAACAACACAATGGCGACCACAGAGAACAAGCAATTGCATAGCAATGCCCTATCAACCACTCAGAACATTTTAGCGTCCACATAACAATGTCCTGGCAACAGCCCAGAACACTTTAATGTGGTTTGATATAAGCAACAACCTGGCAACCACCACGAAGCATAGCAATGCCCCAGCAGCCGCAAAAGCAATACCCTTTCAAACACTCAGAACACTGTAGTGTGGTTGACATAGCAGCTCCCTGGCAACCACCCAGAACACCTTAGCAATTGCATTGCAATTCTCCCCCAACCACCCAGAAAACTTTGCAACAACATATTGTGTCTCGACAACCACCCAGAACATCTTTTTAATGTCCTAAAAAACTCTCAAAACACCCTCAAGCACCACACTAGCAACCGCATAGCAACACCCTAACAATCACAGAGAACACCCTAACCTCCACATAGAAACTAGAAACACCCCTTTCGACAACTCAAAATACTTGAGTGTGGTTGACATAGCAACGCCCTGGTAACAACCCAAAACACCCAAGCAACAGCATAGCAACACCCTTTTAACCACTCAGGTTTACATACCCTTGCACCCTTGCAATTACATAGCAATTCCTTACCAACCACCCAGAGCACCTTCCCATCCACATAAAGTGTTCTGGCAACCACCCATAACACCATTGTAATTTCTTAGAAACCACCCAAAATACCCTAACTACAATAAAGCAACACCCTAGCATCCAAATAGAATTTACCCAACAACCACTGGTAAAATCATAACCACATCACAAAATTCCTTTTAACTACTCAAAAACAACAGCATAACAATGCCCTAACAACCAAACAGCAACACCTCTTCAACCAGTCAGAAAACCTGTGTAGCTGACATTGCAGCGCCCAGACAACCACCAAAAACACCCTAGAAACAGCATAATAATGTCTAGCAAATGCATAGAAACACCCTTTTAACCACTCAGAACACCCCAGTGTGGTTGAAATAGCAACACACTGGGAATCACAAAAAACACAATAGCAACAACATAGCAACCCCTGTTGAAAAAAAAAAAAAACAGCAAATGCTGGTTAGGTATGTTTTGAAGCATGGCTGTTGGTCTTGAGCTGGTTTAAGCTGGTCCTTAGCTGGTCATGTGCTGGTCCTAAGCAACTAGCTCCTTCTCAATACCAGTTTAGGACCAGCACATGACCAGCTTAAACCAGCTCATGACCAGCACATGACCAGCTTAAACCAACTCATGACCAGCTAAGGACCAGCTCAAACCAGCAGCCAGCTTCAAAACATACCTAACCAGCATATGCTGGATTTTTTCAAGAGGGACACCCTTTTAACCACTCAGAACACCCTAGTGTGGTTGAAATAGTAACACCTTGACAATCACCCTAAACCCCTCAGCAACCATATAATAACACCCTTCCGACTACTCATACCCTAGCATGTTTGAAATAGCAACACCCGGACAACCACCCAAAAACACCCTATAGCAACCACACAGAAACACTCAATCAGTCAGAACACCCTAGTGTGGTTGACATAGAAACACCCTGACAACCACTCAAAACACACTAGCAACCACAGCAATACCCTTTTAACCACTCATACCCTAGTGTGTTTGAAATAGCAACAGGCCAGCTACCACTCAAAAACACTCTAGCAACCACATAGAAACACCTTTTCAATCAGTCAGAACTCACTAGTGTGGATAACATAGAAATAAACTGGCAACCACCCAAAAACACACTAGCAACCACATAGCAACATCATTTTAACCATTCAGAATACCCTAGCATGTTTGAAATAGCAACACACCAGCAACCAAGCAAAACACCCTAGGAACCACATGGAAACACCATTTCAATCAGTCAGAACACCCTAGTGTGTTTGAAATAGAAACACCCAGACAACCACCCAAAACACCCTAGCAACCTCACAGTGACACCCTTTTAGCCACTCAGAACACCTTAGTGTGTTTGAAATAGCAACACCTTGGCAACTACCAAAAGTACCCTAGCAACTACAGCAAACAGTACAGACATCCTATAAGTGGGCAAGCATATTTTCAGAAAATGTACAGTATGTAGTTTAAAGCAATATGGTGCCCAGCACTTCTTGTACATATCTTGATTTCAATAGCAAGAGAGTGAGGCTTGTGTTTTCGTCACATGGCAAATGTGTTTGCCACCAGGGCCCCCGAGCATGCTGTAAGATTACACACACACACCGATGATGCCATCAATCATACAGCAAACGAGACAGTCGGACTGACAGTCACCTCTGCACACACACACACGCACACTTGTTTGGACCCCCTTCAATTATCCACCAGAACCAATGTTACAGGGTGAATAAAAATGCTTGTGGAAATATCACAAGGTTCACTTTTTCACCCCTTTTTCTGAGGAACAAGGTCGCCTTCAGAACGGCTGATAATTTATCCAGTGTTTCCTTTCACAGGGCTCAGAAAAAAACGAAGGCCTGGAAACACAGGGGAGTGTGGGTCAGAGGGGTTCTCAAAACCTCAAATCCACAAACTCTTCCTGGTCTTCAGCTTCAGACCCGTGGGGGAACAAACTCATAACTGTGTCTCCTTACTGAACATGAAAATACGAATCAATCAATGCAGCCATTAGGAGCTGGATCGCTGCAGCATTTCGTTAGTTGTTCTTACAACTTTTACATAACATTCTTTAAACCAGACGAGTTGTTAGCTTTGGAGGTGATTTTGTTGTTTTATGCATTTGAAGGCATTGTGGAAAACCACTAAACTAAAGCATTTACTTCCTCCTCATGTTACACAAAACTAAAAAAAATTATATTTAAAAACCTAGAACAGAAATTCTTGGCTGCACAGTGGTAGTTGTCACCAAGGATAAGAAATATGATGGGGAGATATATATATAATATATATATATATATATATATATATATATATCATGACAGTTAGGCTTATGCTTTAGTATTATATATTATCTTTGATCCAAAAGTATGTTTCTGAAATTATGTTTGATTATGAAGAACCTCCCTACTTGGATATTAAGAATACACAGTTTTATCGGCCATAGATTAGTCGTTACTAGATGTAGTCAACGTATGTGAAAAAGAATGTGCATTTAGTGCACTTCAAATCTAAAAGTATGCTAAAGTGTACTTTTTTCACAAGGGTTTTAAGATAATGTGAAAGCAATGCACGTGTTTGACCTTAATAATATCAAATATCATTGGTTGTTGTACATCTTGTAACAGATTACAAGATGGTGTGTTTGAATGTTGTAAATTGAAGAACTTGTCTAATTTAGTGCACAAGATTTATGGGGTATTCTTGAGTCTGTATTTGTAGTTTGTATGTATAAATCACAATTATTTATCATTGTACATAAAAAGAGCAGCTCAGACATTCTGCAAAATATCCCCTTTTTTGTACTATGGAATAAATACTCATTTGGAATGGCATGGTAACTTATGATATATATTAAACATAAAACCAATACATATTCCCAAGTCCCAAACAATGCAAAATCCCCTTGAATTTAAAGACACATGTACAAACATGCACAGCAGCGTCCTGCAATGAGAGTCCTGCTTAAAGAGAGCGATTTGAATTGGGCCCCTTTTCTCTCTCTGTATGTTTTTCTAAGAGCAGGAAACTCATAAAAAGCACAGGTTTTTAAATTACTGTCACTCAAAGGGCTCCTTTCTTGCTTCTCTCCACCCCTTTCCTTCCCTCTATACCTTACAGTTCTCTACCTTTCCCTTCATTTACTCAAACCAGAGTCTCCCTCTCTCTCTTTTTCTGTCCTCTGGCCTTGGAGGTAGAAGAGTAAACAGTGAAACCCCAGCCTGCATAAAGGCTTGATTCTTCTCCTGTGTGTTAAAAATGGATACAAAGGCAAATCTGTATGATAATTTCTGGCATCTGGTGGTAGGGGCCGACGAGACACTGTTGTTCCTTGTTCTCTTATAAGTATAAAAACTAACTTAAAGTAGCAGCACTCCTAACTTAACACATTTTTTTTTCAGTAGCGCAGGAGCACAGCTTTTTCAGAATAGTGGGCTTTTCTAACGTTCTAAAAAACCATGTCTTTCTTATATTAAGCTGAGACATCTGGATTGGCCAGGCGGTCTCGGAATTGAACCTGTTGTACATGATTTAATGATGCAGTTGATTCCGCCAATGAAATTTAAAGAAAATATTTTTAGAATTATTTTTGGATATTATATTAGATGTTTTATTATTATTTTACTAATTGTAATATATAAGTTATTATATATATGATTTATTTGGTGTATTGTGAAATTTTGTATTATTTAATCAATCAAGATAAATGGTTGTAAAAAAAATTGCCATTTTAATACCTCGTGGGCCAACAAACTGCATTATATGAAACTTGACTGTAATTTAAACAGGAGTTTTTGCAGCATTTTAAAAATCTAAAGAATCTTTTTCCACAACAAAGAACCTATTGTAGAATGGATAGGTTCCATGGATGTTCTTCATTTAACCATAGATGCCAATAAATAACCTTTATTTTTAAGAGTGTAGCTTCTCTAACACCAGTGAGCACTAGCTCTTCTGTTCATGTGGCATGTTTTAAGACTCTGGTGTGTCTCTACTTGTCTGTGAAGCGTATTTGGAAAGAAGGACAGCTTTCACGACTCATTCACTGCTGGGTGCCAGGTGGGGATGTTTACGTAACGCTGCCTGGTGCCAGGCTGACAGCCATTCCTCTTAACCAGGTACAATCTGGAAACATGACACAAGTCAGCAGCCAAAAAACATGATGGTACACTGAGAGTGGGTGTCTTCGGGACACCCTGCAAAACATATCATTGTTGGACTGGGGTGTCCTGGTTTTAACCCTTTTAAAAGCTCTGTGGAAAGCAGGAAACAATGGAGGTTCAGTGACATGTGATCACCATGGAGAAGTGTGTTATTTTTGCTTCAAGTTAAACTACTTTCTGCTGTCTCAGCCTAATGTGCAGACAAGCCATTGGTAGAGCTGACTGTCTAAGTCAGGGGTCACCAAACTTGATCCTGGAGGGCCGGTGTCCTGCAGCGTTTAGCTCCAACTTGCCTCAACACCTGCCTTCAAGTTTCTAGCATGACTAGTAAGATCTTGATTAGCTGGTTCAGGTGTATTTAATTGTTTTTGGGGGGGGGTTGGCGCTAACTCTACAGGACACCGGCCCCCCTCCGGACAGAATTGGTCAAACCTGTAACCTTAATTTTGTTGCCAAAGGAAATGTTCCCCCCCTTGTAATACTTGACTGACAGATTACAAAAATATTAGCACAATATACTTAATATTTAAATATAAATTAATAATATATATATATATATATATATCGATATAGTGATAATAGTACCATTTCACTGTTTCCACATGCGGTATTGCTCACAGTGAGTGTCATGGCAAACGCCCAAATCCACTATAATTTTACAAATAATACTTTTAGTTTTTTACAGAATGAAGTTTTAAGAGTTTTTTAGGTGAACATGTAGTTGTTTAGACTTCAATTATGCGGTTTGTTAATAAAGATAACGTTTATTTGCGTTTATCCGCTAATGAACCCGCTGAGAGCAGCCTTACCTCGGCCAGATCTTCTGGAATTTACCTCTGGCTCTGATGTCTCTATAGTGAATAAACATGAGATATAATTTGTTTTGGGTAATTGTAATGGGCAGTCTTTCGTCTCATTAATGTATTATTTGTTCCAGAGCAAATCGTTTTGGCTGAAGGCAGAATCTAAAATAACATTTAATGCTGTATATCAGAGCGCTGCCATTGTACTTTTGACTGAATTGCCTAGCAACTTGATGAAGGCTGTTGTTGTTGTTTATTGAGTTTTATTATTCAATAAATAATATTTTATTTAGCAGCATTTAATAGTATTTAATATGAGAATGGTGTGTGTGTGATTTTAGTTACATCCTTCCGCCATCAGATGGCAAAAAGAGACTGATTTTATGAGTGAGTCAGCAGTAAAGACTTTTATATGGAAAGAGACTGAAAACGGGGTTGTAAACAAGGAAGTAATTTTTATTTTCATCAACACCGACACAGCCAACAAATGCACTGAGTAGCGCTGTCATTGGAAATTACCCTTAACAGATGAAAGGATAGTACCACAAAGATAACGCTTTCCTCAGTGGACATCCAAACTAATGATTTATTGTGAATATGAGATTGGAGAATGAATGCTGTATCAGATGCAGGTAATCACACTCAGTCAACGTCTCTCTCATAATACTCTATTCTACGTAATACACTGAGCTTTTAATACAGTAATACAATAAACTTTTAATGAAGCAACTCAGCGTTCCTTCGTTACTAGTTATGTTTTCAAATTAGTAACGGAGGCTTGGGCTCAGCTGTTAAACTGTCAAACTGTGATTTGAATCTAAACTGAGATTTTGATCTGAGACTTATCATCTGTCTATCGATCTGGCAGGAGTTTTTTTTTAAGTACATTTTTTTTTCCGATTTACATGTCTTTTTAATTTGCCAAAAGACTATTGTATGACAATAGAAAGACACTAACTGCTATATGACATAAAACAATTACATTTTGACCTCACAGCGAGACCATAAAAGTAAAGAAAAAATATATTAATTAATTCTATGACATTCCTTTATTACCATTTTATTGCCATCATATATGCATCATTTGTTAGCAAAGAAAATTAGTTTTTTCATGAGAGGAAGATTGTGTGATAGAGGGTTATAGAACCCCCCAAAAACACACAAACATTAACAACAAAAATACTGGAAGATAAGAGACGTCCTGTCCATCATCTGTCCATCAATGAACAACTTCAGATAGGTTCTAAGATCTAGAGAGAGCAAAGCAAATCGATGTACAAACATGTCCACAAAACAGCGCTTTGCTCTTTGATAGTATTCAGCGTTATACATGAAGTTCTGATGAGCATCTTTTACCCATAAATCCCTTCACTTTGAAAGAGAGAGTGTGATCAGTCAGCAGACAGCAGCAGAGGGGGAGCAGACTTCAGGTTAGACAAGTACCACCAGGACAGAGGATGATACAGTTTATCTGCAGAGATTAGATTACAGAGACGAACGAGAGAAAACAGGACAGAGGAGTGATAGCAGAATGATAGAGTGAAATTAAAAGGATGTAATGGAGGCATACCATATCTGTTAAACTATTGGGTCAGACTTTATTTTAACCCTTTGATGCACAACAGAAAGTGACCCGAAAGTATTTCTTTTCTGAATCGCTGAAAGAAATGCTTTTCTTTAATTTATTAAAGCAGACAGTCTTTAAATATGTTGTTTTTGACTTTCACAAATCATTTTGTTTATTTTTCCTTCCTTACTTTATAAACAAACCCCGTTTTTGTATTTCTACATTAATTTTACACACATGGGTCTAAAATTCATATAGGTATTAATTTCCTATGTTATTTCAATCATGCCTAAATTATTCTTTGCTGAATCTTTGAAAGAAATGCATTTTATCATTTATTATTCCAGTTATTCATTAAATATCTTGTTTTTGATTTCCACAAATCATTGTTTATTTTTCCTTTCTTCACGTCACTATTTATACATCAATTTTATACAACTCAACATGGCTGCTTTTGTATAATTGATGCATTTAGTCTTATTTTATAATTTATTACCACAGAAAATATTTGATATATTCTGAAAGATAACTGGATATAATATTTGAATGTTAGGCTAAGGTTAACCTTGACCTTGAAATCTATTACTAGTGAGACAGAGAAACATGTCCAATACTATTAGCTAGCTTGTTGTTTACATTCTATTTTAGCTAACTAATGTTATCTAGTTCAACAAAATAAAAGTCAAAATAATACATTATTATATACAATTATACTGTATATCATTGCTGTCAGGCAGAAACCTCGTATCTCCACATTTCATCATTGTTATTTTTTTTGTCATAAATCAGTGCTATTGGTCACCCTTTATGCCTGTCAGTGTTCCTGAAAAGTAATGATTTTGGACATGCAATGTTTCTGTCTGACAGTGACGATATATAATCAGTATATACATGATCAACTGCTTGTTGTGCACTCTTTATCTAGAGTGTTAGTATGGCTCATCCCAGACATTCTAGATTAATGGCTGAAATGTTTGTAGAGATGCTGCATGATGAGGAAGATCAGGCAATTCTTAGTCCTGTTCCACAATCTAAAATATCTGATGCTGATGACCTAGACTATGTGCCACACTTTCAATCTGGAGTTGTGGGTGTAAATCCAGCTCTCCTAGATGAAGACTAATTTGATGACATTGAAGACTTGTCTGATGAGTCCACTGAGGAGTAAACTCAGACCCAGTCCAATAGATTGAGTAAAAATGGTATGCACCTACTCATGTAAGTGTAAAACACGAAGGTGGCCTATGGTGCTATGATGCAATGTGCTGGTTGTTGCCACCCTCAGTGCCTACACCAGGGGTGACCAATGTTGTTCCAGGAGAGCCACAGTCCTGCAGAGTTCAGTTCCAACCCTAATCAAACACACCTGAGCAAGCTAATTAAGGCCTAAGGGTTACTAAAAAGCTAGAGGCAGGTGAGTTTTTAATCAAGGTTGAAGCAAAACTCTGCAGTGATGTGGCTCTCCAGGACAGACGCTGGCCACCCCTGACCTACACCAACTTCACTGCACAACATCCTGATTACATGGCTGGTGTGACCAATGCACGAAGGAGCTGGTCAAAGAGCTTGTCGTGCCACATATGAAGAGGCGTTTGAAGGGCACACCCCACCTTCAAAACCATATTACAGAGGCAATGGGAAGATGTGGGATAAAAACAAAACACAGTCACCACCCGGACACAGGTATACATCAGACAGAAGTGTCAATCGAAGAGGAAGAGGTGCAGAATCTGCCCAGCTGCCACAGACAGATAAGTCAGCAGTTGGTGTTTCCAGTGTCAGGCCTGTGTGCAAGGAAAACAAACCTGTAGTTGTCATTTGTGAGGCATGTAAGCACTGAGATAGCAATTTGAGATGGCGCTGTACCTGTGTGATTACCTGCTCTCCCGCTCTCCTTGCTCTCTGCCGTGGAAGAAGCCCCCGGCAGTGAAAGAAGACCTTCCCCTGTGGCCATCCGGCAAATTAAGAGCATTTCCTTGCAGGATGCTGATGGGCACAATGAGTGCGTCGCCTGTCTGGGTAGTGCCCACGCAGAGGCTGTGCTCACTGAGACTTCATGTTCTCACTGCGAAAACTGTGGTCACAACAGACACCTCCAGCTAGGGGCAATCCGGCGTTCGGCTCCTGGTCAATTCAGAGCGAAACCTACCCATCAACTGCCTCGAAATGATAGCTGTTTGTCTTGCCCTAAATACCTTCCTGCCAGCCTTAAAGGGGCACCACGTCTTAGTCTGGTCGGACAACATGACTGTAGTAGCTTAATGGTAGACTGTGATATCAATCGCCAAGGCGGCCTCAGGTCATGTCCCCTGTTCAGGATGACTTGACGTCTCCTACTATGAGCACAGAGCAAACGTCTCTCACTGCGAGCGGTTCATGGGCAGACTGAACCAGGGAGCAGACATGCTGTCCAGGGACAATGTAGCTCCAGGAGAGTGGAGACTACATCCTCATTCGGTTGCCCATAATTGGCCCAATACATAATTGTATGCTTTCCCTCCAATCGCTCTGCTCCCTCGTGTCATCAGGCGAGTCAGGGAAACGAGATGGGCTCTCCTCTTGGTGGCCCCACTCTGGAGGAACCAACCTTGGTTTCTGGAAATGGTTCAGCTGTCATCAGCAGCCCCATGACCAATACCACTGAGGAAAGACCTTCTCTCGCAAGCACAGGGCAGGATTTGGCATCCCCAGCCAGAGCTGTGGAACCTTAATGTCTGGTCCCTCGACGGGAGTCTAGCCAGCTCCCCGCGAGAGTGTCAAACACAATCTTAGAAGCGAGAGCTCCGTCTACAAGATGTCTCTACGCTCTCAAGTGGTCAGTCTTTTGTGACTGGTGTTCAGCGCGAGATCAGGACCCGAACTCAAGTGATGTGTCCCATGCGCTAACCTTTTTGCAAGAGAGGTTGGGGGGGGGGGGACAAGGGTCACACCGCTCCACACTTAAAGTCTATGTGGGCCATCACAGAGACTCATTCTCTATGTGGATGGTGGACTATAAGGAAGGATGACTTGGTGTTAAACTAATGAGGGTGCTCGGAGGTTAAATCCTCCTTAGTCCCGGACGTGCACAGTGGATTGTCTCTAGTTATAAGGACTCAGGAGCCTCCTTTGAGCTGCTCCAATCGGCAGACTTATGGGTCATGACACTCAAAACTGCTTTGCTTTTGGCCTTAGAATCGTTCAAACGAGTGAGTGACTTGCAAACCCTGTCGGTCAGTGCTTCCTGTCTCGAGTTTGGGACTAACGATTGTAAAGTCATTCTCCAGCCACGTAGCGGCTATGTGCCTAAGCTGCTCTCAACTCCGTTCAGAGCCCAGATGATCTCTTTGCTGGCCCTTCCTGTAGTGGAGGTTGAACAGGGTCATAACTTATTGTGCCCAGTCTGGGCACTCAGAGTTTACATTGAGTGCTCTAAGTCATTCAGACAGTCTGAGCAGCTCATTGTGTGTTTTGGAGGCAGCTCTAAAGGGCTGCAGGCCACAAAGCAATCTCGCTGGATCATCTACTTTATAAGAGAACAACCCGCTCTCAAATTTGATTACATTATGATTATAGATACGATCGCCCCAGTTTACGCCTGTGCCCTATAGGCGTGAGAGCCCATTCAACTAGAAGAATGGCCTCCTCCTGGGCGTGGTCCTGCGGGATTTCCATTAGTGAGATTTGTGCGGCTGCCGATTGGTTGTCACCGACCACATTTGTTAGATTTTATCATTTGGAAGTCCCTGCCTTGCAGGCACGGATCTTATCCATTTAAACTGCTGATTTCTCCCGGAGGCGGAAACAGCTGTGTCAGTATCCCTGGCTAATGCTCGGGACTGAGTTTAGCCCTCATGTTTCAAGGGCCCTTAAATTAGTGCTTCTAAACTAGGCTCGTAGAGCAGATTGTTATGTTTCTGCTCATAGCACGGCATGATTGGATATCGTTCCCATAACACAATGTGAAGTGAATGTTCGATAGGGAATGCTCCGGTTACCAATGTAACCTCGGTTCTCTGAGATAAGGGAACGAGCATTGCGTCACTTGACATACTATAAGCTGCACGCAAATCAATGGCTGTCGCTTCAGTCGAAGTGATTCTGATGAAATGGTGCGTTGAGCCGACTTATATAGAGGTCGGCTCCACCCTTCCTGGCGGGCTAAACCGCCATTGGTTTGTGCAGTTACACAAACGTTAAAGCTGCAGTCCGTACATTTTTTTGGTTAAAAATGATCCGAAATCAATATTTGAGCAAGTACATAACCAGCCAGTGTTCAAAACTATCGCCCGATTCACAACGGTTAGCTTATAATAATGTTTTCTAATTTGAGTGGTACGGGTAGGTTTTCGCGGGAAATTCGAGCATGGCACTGCGTCATTACGTCACATCTGTAAACATAAAGAAGTTGTCCTGGCTACTAGGCTATCGCATGTGAGGATCCAGCAGGTGGCCGATCGTTTATAGGCTTTTCTCACAGCAGTCAGAATAATTAAATGTATCATTTTGATGGCGGATTGTATTCCATAAAGGATTATGTGTTTATGAAACACATGTGAATGAAATTAAATTATATTCCAGTTATAAATGTGCTTCTGATTACAGATTGCCTGGGATTACAAAGATTTGTATTTAAAAGAAAACCAGTTCAAAGGGAGCATAATTAGCTTTTTGGGTTAAAAGAATTTCTAATATGAAATTCGAAGAGTATGACAATTAGATTAAACTGTGCAGAAATTGAAATCTACACTAGAGGTCTACACGGGTCCAAAAATTCGAGAAATGTCAAAAATGTACTACCCGGAACCGACGCGGACCGTCAATTATTTGAAAGATGGACCCGAACCCGGCCGGGAAGACACAGACCCGACTGGACCCGATCGGCACATATTCCACAGCAAATTGCTATTAACAAGTCGATAAACAAGTTGCGAAAATTAAACTTTTTGTCTTACCTAATGTAAGAAGCCTCCCTTGTACCTGACTGTGATGCACACAATCCTCCTTGCCAAGAAAGTTCCATCCGTGTTATTCCTCTCTTGCCAATTGAAATGCATAATCCACTCATTATTCCAGTTTCAAAAGTCCACTTGCTGTCACAGTGACAGATGACAAATGCGACTTTGCAGTTTTGCATTTTTTGTATCTCGAGTCAACTTGCATAATAATTTAGACTGTTTGCCCATTTGGATTATAATAACGATTGCTCGTCCAGTGCCATGGCTGCTGACGTTAGCTTTACTTATTTGCTATCATCTCTGTGCTCTCTGAGCCGAGTCTGAGCAAAAATTTGAGATGTAACAACAATATGGTTCATTCATAATATTATTAAAAAAATAATCAATAATAACTCGCATCACTCATGAAGGTATCCATTATCACCGTGCGTGTGCATTAACTCCGCCCACCCTGCTTCTGATGACGTCGCTCATGTTTTTTTTTTTTCACCTTATTTCAAATTACCGACTCACACTTTTCTCATCCTAATTTTACAAGTTGAAAGTTACAAAACAACACACGCACAGCGCTGACTGACTCTGATAACGGCCGGGTGTTCTCAGAGTCCGATCGACTCGGGTATTACACACAATGTTAAACAGACCCGGGACCCGAAGTAATAGATTGGGACCCGACCCGGACCCGGCTGACCATTTAAAATATAGCCCGACCGTACGGATCCCGGGCGGGTCCGGGTCCCAGGTCTGGGTCTCGGGTTCCTCCGTGTAACCTCTAATCTACACGCTATACACACTATACTCATAGTCACCAAAGCTGATGTTGTTAACATTAATAATTTGAGAATAAAGTATAAAAATAATAATAATTGAATGGTTTGATGTGATATGAGCTAAGCGATCTTTAGATTTAATCACCATTGGCAGCGAGAATTATGGTAATGCTTTTTTCCTCAGTTGGTCAGAACCAACGTGGCAGACTTGTTACTTACTTGACTCAGATGACAATATCCAGTGAAAATTCTAATTTGGTAATATTCCAAGACATAGGCAGATCTGTGATTGCGACAGACAGTAAAGATCACACGGTGGGTGACTGACTGCCACACATATCTTCAGAACATTAGATTCAATCGCGGAGTAACAGCGTATGCTGTTCTGGGCAGCTGGTCACGCCGAGATCTGTTCCTACGTTGTTGCGATTGATCTGAACAGAAACAGTTATCGTGTGACGCAGAGCCAGAACAGCATACGTCGTTTCACGTCCAGCGGATATTCTCAAAATGGCACCAGGGTGAGCGGAGAGACGAATTGCTGATAGTCTTTTTTTTTCTTTTGCGCACAAAAAGTATTCTAGTAGCATCGTATAATTGCGGATGAACCCCTGACGTCACATGGATTATTTTACAGATCTCCTTACTACGTTTCTGGACTTGAGAACATTTCAGTTGAGTTGCTGTCTATGCAGGGTCAGACAGCTCTCAGATTCCATCAAAAATATCTTAATTTGTGTCCGAAGATGAACGAAGGCCTTACAGGTTTGAAACGACATGAGGGTGAGTAATTAATGACCGAATTTTCATTTTTTGGTGAACTAAACCTTCCCTATAGTAGTACATGCAGTTATTATATTAATCAGACTTAAATACTCTGTAACACATCACATGTTTTTCGTTTTTCAAGGAGGATAAACAAAATATTTAAAATAATAAGAAAGTACATGCATATTTTATTTGTCTCTAGCAGTTCATGGTGATACTGTGCTAATAAATTAAGGCTATGAATTACCTTCTAACTTCCAGATTTATTCCATAGGAAGAATAAGATTAAGTTGTTGCTAACTTAGGTAGCAGAATACAGCTACCAAGCTTTGAGTCTGGACAGAACAATAACATGTCTACGACCAAAGACGAAATGTGACACAACCCAGATAACCTGAGGACGCAGCGACCGGCCCCGTCAACAGCCCAATCACTGGGCAATTTAAAGCTTTACATCACAATTCATGCCAATGAAACGCCATGTCAGAAATAATTGTGTTCAACAAAAATAAACAGAATAAATAAAGGATGAATGAAAGGTTGGCTCACAGCACTAATTGACATCTTGTGTGCTTTATCGTGAGTGTGGACACCTCAGACCCGGTCCATAATACCTCAGTTCATTACATGAGGTGTGAGAACACAAAGCAGGCATTCACTGCAGGCCAACAGACACAGACTCGCAGGAGTTCGGAGGGGGGGATATGAAACACAGCAGCCGTCGGCTGTTTCTCTTGTAATTGTCCCAAAGGCTGCTGCAAATTTTCACCCCATCATAGACCCCCTCTCTGTCCCTCTGCACAACCCAGCCTGGCCTGCCAAACCATTGGAAAAAGAAACCCATGCCTCAAAAGACTAGCCGCTGTGGGCAGGGGTGCTGGGCATTCAGTGCTATATCAAATGCAGCCTTTTGTGCATTGTTATAGAAGACAATGAAGGGGATATTTATCAAAATAATAATCTGAGAGGGAAAAAACCCTACTTAACAATTAGAACTCCCTCGCACTGAAAGCGTATACTTTGTTTTGACAAGCGTAGCCATTGCTGGTGCCACAAGAGAATAAACGCACTGCTAAATGGCTAATATAATAGAATTGTATAAAAATAAACTATTAATAATAATAAACCAAAACATACATTTTACAAACCATACTAAATGAATTGAAAAGGAAAACATTGTAGGGTACATTTATTTTTAGAGAGCCAAGAATTTGATAGAAGTTTAGCTTGTGTAGTTATTAAAAAATACACTAGTACTTATTGTGGAAATAACATATTTGAAGAATAAAATAGTGCGATCTGAATGTATGTTTTTGGACAAACTGGACACTGAATGTATTACAGTTTAAATGAAAATGTAAATCATAAATAAAAATAATAAAGTTTAATTAATTAAAGTGATTTTCCAGGCTCAAAGCAATAATACAAAACATCAACAACATAGAAACGAAAAATACAGGAAACATACAGTAACCATATCAAAACCACCGTACAGACCATCATTGGAATAAATTATAATCAGGTGAGAAATATGCAATTATCTGCCAAAAGTCCTGCAGCAGGAACAGTATAATTATCTATGAAAAATTGTATTATAGTTTAAATTTATATTAAATCCAGTTAGTTAACAGTACTTTTTTGACCCAGTTAAGTTTATGATGTGCATTTTTTTCCATAATTACGTCTATAGTCTTTGAAATGCAGTTAATGTGTACTGCCAAATGTACTGAAGCTAAAATATACTTTAATGTAATTTCTATTGAAACTTTTATTTAAAGGTGACATATCATGAAAATCTGACTTTTCCAGGGTTTAAGTGCTATAATCAGATCCCTGGTGCATCTACCAACCAAGGAAACATGAAAAAGATTAACCCAGTAACTTTGTTTTAGTAAGCCTTTTTTTGCTAAAAAAAAACCCAAAAATTTTAAAAAATCTGACAAAACACGAGCGTGTCTGATTTCGCTCCCTTGGTGACGTTGCAAAGGGATCTCATTATAATATTACCGCCCCTTAATCTGTAAAATTCCACCCATGGTGATTTCACAAACGACAACGGTGTACCAGCTCTAATGCCATGGCGAAAGTTTGAGCCAAACATGCTAACTGTTCTGTCTTTGGCTGCAGAGACGAGCACAGAACACTGTTTAGAGTCCCAGCCTCAGAGGAGACAAGAGAGCAGGGGATTTAATGATTTATTTACTGTATATTGCTGCTGCCACACAGATCTAAAATAAACATGCAATTTATTTCCCAGCTGTTTACCTTCACAGACATAACCAACTGTTTTTGTAACTCGTGTGTGTTTTAACGTAAACTTGTGTGTGAATGAGAACTTAGTTTAGTACTCGCATGCTGTGACAGACGCTTTCTGTCCGTGCACTTCGGATGTGTGCACTCAGAAAACCGTATATCAGAAGTTTAAACTAATACAGTTTAAAACGCATGATTTCAACTCGATAACATGATAACAGAACCAACAGATGTTTTTTTTTAAGAGCCCCTCCCAGGTAATGAGCTGTAATGATGCAGCTTATTCTGAAAAAAGGGAGGCGGGGAGAGAGCATCATTTGCCTTAAAGAGACCGGCCCGAAAAAACAGTGTTTATGTTTCCAATCTGGGGGGTATTTTGAGGCTGAAAATCACCGACCCACTTCTGGGACACCAGAGATTTATATTACATTTGTAAAACGGGCTCATATGTCTCCCTTTAAAAATAGTGTAATTGCACTGATTGGGATGAGCACACGAGTATGAGAACTTAGATGTTAACATTTAATATTTGGGTAACATCCAAATAAAAAACTACAGTATATATACTACTTATGGTTTAGTATGTTATCCACACCAACATTTGTTAAGTGACTTAATTGTGTTAAGAAACATGAAAGTGTACTCCTTAAGTGGGCTTTTATTTTATTAATATAAATGTAATTTCATTTTTGTACATTTCATTTAGAATCATATTATCTGTAAGTATAGTACATATATCACCAATTCAATTATTACAAATATTTAAACGCACTTTACAAAAAAAAAAAGATCTGCTAAAGTGTATTTTGTTTTCTTTCACAAGTGTAGGTTGGCAGCTCACTAGGGTTTTTTTTTTAACCTAACTATTATGCTTTAACAAAACCCATGGACTAACCAGGTTAGCTTATAACCAGGATTATCAGTCAAAGAAATATATACTGAAACACGCACACAATAACATAGTCCTGAGTCACATACTACTGTATATACAGTATAAAGGCTATCACTCATAAAGCGCTTACGTTTCCATTGCCTCCGGACTAGCATTCCATCAAATAAGAGAATGAATGATGGAAAGAAAAAGAGAGAATACCCACATCCCTCTCATCCTAAACCTCAAATCCAGTAAATGAAACATGTTTCAAAAGTCTCTTTTATTCAGCTCAGAGCTCAGGCTTGACCTCCACCGTGAATATCTGCTGTGCTATGTAGTGAAATCTGTAAGTAATTATGTCACAGCTCAGAGAAGAACAGGTCATTTGTAAGCTACCCACGAGCAAAGGAGTTCAAGCGTTCAAAACAAGACCGATTCAGACCTGCTCTCCTCATTCATAATCACACTCAACTGAATGCAAACAGAGCGAGGGATACAAGGCCCTCATCCTCTGCTCAGGAAATAGATTGAAGAGATAAAAGGACTGATAAGGTGTGTCTGCGAGAGAGAGTTTGTTTTGCCGGAACCAACGCAGACTTCCTAGAGCAAGGAAGAAGAGTTACAAAGAAGGAGACAATAAGACAATACTGTGGCTTAAAATGAGAAAGAAAGAGAGAGTGAAATAAAGAAAGGAGACGATGGTTTGGAGAAGGGGATGGAAGTGCAATAGTACCTGACAGAACCTGAATAACATAACATTCTGTTACCCTCAGATGTTTTTAGAGCTGTGATTGGGCAATCCAAAGTTCAACAGCAAGGTCAACATCACCAAATCCATCAGCTTTAAAAGAACCGGTGCTATATAATAACAAATATTCCAAAGATTGTGGCTCTATTTACACTTTTTTTTAGCCTGTTTAACAGTTCGTTTGTTTGGTTGAGCTTGTCTCAGAGTTTGAATTCGGCTTTGGTCTTTTCCTAATTCCTGGCCTATAAAAGTAGTACATACTTTTAAAAAGAGAAGGAAATGAAAATGCATTATAGTTTAAGTTTATATCAACTTTAGAGTTGAACCACTCAAGTAGGACTTAAGTTCATCTTAAGTTCATTTTAAGCCTATTTTCCTTAAAGAAAAACGTTAACATAAAGCATGTTAAATTATAAAATACATGAACGTATACTGTACGTACACTTAAGCAGCTATTTATTTCATTAATAGTATATTATCTGCAAGTTCACCTTTTTAAAAGTAAACTTTTAAGGTTTGAAGCACAGCTACAACAAAATTCAATACAATTAGCCGCACTTCTTCTCACAAGGGTATATCTCCCCCATACTTTCCATTATTAATAAAAATAACAAAAAGGTTAAATAAATAAATAAGTAAGGTAGTACACAGATATTACACATTGTTTAGTGGCATTTGACCATGAGCAGTGGTAAATGCCTGGTTGGAAACGGTGTACTGATAAGCCTAGAACTTTCAAAAGGTGGGACAGACATCTTAGCATGATAGCATCGTCTCTGAGGGGCGACTTCAACATTCAAACATGTCTGTCTGTACACATTTCAGAGGAGGTCTTATCATACTTTGACTTTACTGAATGATGCCAATCAGACCTCAGGAAACAAGATATTTGATGCGTGAAGGAAGTACCATAACTCATACATTACGACTATAGGAAACTCACTGCACTCACAGATTGAGAAAATAAGATGTTCTTATTTTGCCAGTTTAGTGTAAGTCTACAACCTGAACGTGTAAACATGAATAACTATGTTTCTTTACTCTTGATTGATTTTATAGAACCTTGAATAGAAACTGAATTGAATTACAAATTGATGGGTGAGTCACATTTTCATATCAAAAATGGAAATTTCCTTTAAGGCCACAAACCTTTATGTGATGGCAGACATTCACTAGTCCATGTTTTTAGTGGTAACCATATGTCACAAGGCCTTGACTTGTGGAAGCGGTGTGGTGGATTCAGTGACAAACTGATAACCGCAAAATTACTGATTCCTGAACCCAACGTCTAATTACCACATTACCAAAGCACCATACACAGGCTTATTTTGGATTGTCGTAGTCATAAATTAATCTGTGATTAAATCAGCATGTGCTGCACGTATATCAACACTGTGCACTCAGTCAGACTGTGTGTGTCTGGTAGCAATGGAATAGCAGCAAGAAGAAGAACAAAAATAAGACATGCAGGTGCTCAGCACTGATTTCATTAGCCTAACAACCAACTAACTCGTAGAATGCTGAAATAACAGTCGATCTACAGATTTTATTTCTTTGGCTGACAGCTATACTTTCTGTACTATAAATCTCCACTATTTCAAACTGGCTTTCTGTGTAGATGCTACAATGAGATAAATTTGCTGTGTGGCTGCTGCCATGTGTAAACAAGAGACCTGCTCTAAATGAATGCTGAGTTATGAATCTGTTTCTTGCTCAAGAGTTTAACGGCTCTCTCTCACTCCCCCCTGGGTCTTTGGGCCTGTTGCCTGAAGCATGTGATGTACAGCCCCAGTCTCATCCACTTCCTCAACCCTGGGATTCCTTGGCTATGGTTCGGATAGCATAATTCAGTGCTACTCATATAATTTCTACAGTAAATAAATATGCAACTTTTTTGGTTGCATAGAATACCTGGATGAGCTACTCCATTGTTTACTCCATTGATTGTCAGGGTTAGAATTAAAGATTGCAGTAGTTATTGCACAATTATGTCTTTTGATTTAGGCTTTTTAAAAAACCTTTCACTTAAAAAATACAAAAAGATGCAAAGACATAAATTCATGCTATAATATCATCACCTTTGTAGTGCAACTTTCACATTTTGGTCCGATTTAGAAAAAAAATCACTTACTTGTAGTGCACTTCAAATCCTAAAAGTTTTTAATTTGTAAAAACCCAGCTAAGTGTATATTATATGAATTTAAATACATTTTTATTTAACTACACACTTTCAGTTTACATTTAATAAATTATTTTAAAGTAAGGATGTCATTTCTTTCTTGTTGCTAATTTCCAAAAGAGAACAAGCTTACAAGAAATAAGTTGGGTAACAATATTTTTAAAAGAAGCCATGAACAAACTGTTATCAGCCTCACAACAGCCTGTTACTCAAGATCAATGCAATGTCCAAGTGCAATGTTTTTCATGTTATATAAATATACAGATCTTTAAATAGATTTAAACTTTGATTTGACTTCCTTTATGGGCATCAAGCCCACCCCAAACTCACCTGTAAGTTACACCCCAGTTGCAAATAGACAGCACTTAAAGATTTTCCTTATCCTTAGAAAAATACCAACTCTTTTAGCTGTATAGTTTTATAAAATGAAGGTGAAACACGTAAAGCTTGTTTCAGGTTAAAAGCAGAACTACTGTTAAAGCTCATTTCACCTGGACTTGTAGTCTTTTGGCAGGCCCACAGGTCTCTGTGCTGGGGGCTGATGTCAGAAGATTAAAGGGGAAATTATACAGTAGGTCTGTGGTTTGAAATGCATCCATCAAGAGATATGGATCTTTGACTCTATGAGTTTTTGGTATCTCAAATGAAGCACTGCGGTGAGCTGGCCTGAAATAGCATGTCCTGCATGTGAATGTCTTATTCTCTCTGTTGCACTAAAGTGAAATAAGGACACTCAAAAATCAATCCAAGATTGAACCATATTAGATAACTTAAACCAGATCACTGCAGAGAAAGATAAACTTGTTGATGTTTCAGGATTTGCTCGGTATACTCTTGACATTGCCCTGATTAATATTTAAAGGAAGGTATTGTCAGCACAAATTCTGGTTTTGAACGGAAACTTTTCATTAAGATGCATTTTAGTAGCATCTAGTGCCTGTTCTTAAATTTTACATATTTTGATTTACATATTTACTTTGGATATTTTGAAGAGCATATTGGCAATCAGTTTATTTGGACACTGGAAGACAAATGATCAACAAATTAAAACACCATCTGTATTTGACTTTCTGTACTAAAAGTGTGTGTACAATATAGGGCCATTCGCACGTCTTAATTAAATGTACAGTACTAAAGTACTGGGAACGATTTTGCGCGACGGTAACACTTTATTTCGAGAGTCCACTTTAGACATTCTATTAACAGTAAGTAACATTGCAACTACATGTCAACTAGCAGTTAGTAAAGTATTAGTAAACTGTCTGCTTAATATCTTCTAACACTTTGTTTGTCAACATTCTACTAACCCTAAACCTACCCTAACAGTCTACTCTGAGAGTTAGTAGACATGTAGTTGCAAATTAATGAGAATTAGTTGACATGTAGTTAACATGTAGTTACAAAGTTACTTATAGTTAGTAGAATGTCTAAAGTGGACTATCGAAATAAAGTGTAACCGCGCAAACTATTTCCCAGTACCATTTAAAGGGTTGCATTCGTACTGAGAGTGTGTACTAAGAAGTGACGTAAGCCGGTCGACAGCGACGTCATTTGTGAGTGGCGTTTAACAACGGAAACAAAGGAGAACAACATTAACAACAGGAGGATGGAGGACGCTGTGATCGGAGCTGTTTTTTGTTGTGTCTCGCGGGTTTCACAATAACGCACATGGAAAGTTGATGTATATGTAAAGCGATTGAAAGAACGGAATGGAGGACTAAGATTCTCCAACGACAACTGGCAGTGCTACTTTTGCTACAAGTGCCTGCACTTCAGCGCCGTCCATCTATCGCTGTTCTCCATACTTGCGAAATAAGTTGACACAATGTTTACAATATGTTTACACAGCATTTTAAATCATGGCGGGTGAGGGCGTTTCGTACGCGTTTGGCCAATCAATGTCTACTTGCGTCACGATTAGTAGCAGTTGTGCTGGTTAGACCCTGCTCTAATTTGGAGCTAATTTGGTTCTCAAAAAAGGCAGTCCGGTACTAAAATTGCACCCAGTTCCGGCGGTGCGAAAATGCCAAAAAGTGGTAGTTCCACAATTAGTTCTAGTACTATGAAAATGTTCCTGCGGTGCGAAAGGCCCTAATGTTGCCAAGGGGCTCTTTGTCAGTCATCTCTGGGGCCCTCGAGATCCCATCATGATCACTTAAAGCATGCTGAGACATGTGTTGTTATTACCAAGTGCTAAGATGACATTTGGTCTTTAAGTAATTCATAAGATGCTTCATATTTAATGGTTTCTGCCACCATCTCTCAAGCACAGACATCTGAAGAGCCATTGATGACACTCCAATGAGAAGAACTGCAGCCAACCTCACCTGGACAAAAGTCATGTTAATTGGAAATATGTTCTCTGGATATATATGGCATCCTCGCGTGTTTACACAGGATTATATGAAAATCTCTGATAAAGAGCTCTGTCACAAACATACATCCACACACCCACACTCAGAGTTGCTGAATGAATGAAGGATGAGATGAAAGGGTTTGTACACTGGAAACAGAGATAGAGCTCTTGAATAGCACAGCTCTTGTGAAAAACAAGTACACTTTAGCATACTTAAAAAGAGATTTAAAATAGTTTTAACCCTTGTGCGGTCTTCGGTCACTTCTGACTGTAGAATTTTACATTTTGAATTTTTTTAAATCGTAGCTTCACCAGAATGGTATGGAACTTGGTGACTTTTATGGCACTTGGTATGTGAACACAAAAAACACAGAAATAAAAATACTGAACATTTTTGTGTGTACAATCTACAAATCCCCCACAATGCAGAAAAAAATTGCACAGCAATGAAGGGGTGAAACTAAAACATCTAGAATGCAAAATAGCACACCAACTCCTCCACACCACACACACACACCACACCAACACACACACACATGCACACACACACACCCCCACATATGAACTGGTGTGACTGTATCACTGCAACTATGTAAAATAAAATCAAAAATTCCACTACAATGCAGTAAAACGAGGGGGGGGGGGGGGGGGGGGGGGGGTGGGGGGGGGGGGGGGTGGGGGGGGGGGGGGGGGGGGGGGGGGGGGGGGGGGGGGGGGGGGGGGGGGGGGGGGGGGGGGGGGGGGGAAGTGTACAAGCAAGGAAGGGTTACACTCTAAAACTCAAAGAGTGTAAAACAGATACATCCACTCACACACACTACTTACACACACTCACAGACACACACATACAGAACTATACATACTCAAATGAATTGGTATGGCTATAACCATATAGACAAAATGAGTCAGAAGACTGAAATAAGAGGTTAAAATCAGATCAGACCCAGAAGGATTAATCTCTGATAAAGCATTCCTGTTAATTTGTTATATTTTTATATAATTTTAATGTTTTGTGTAACAAAATTCTTTCTGTGTTCAGGTTTGAATGTAGTAATGCAAAAACCTACACTTCAAATCAACATTTAAAACATAAAAAATATAAACCTTGACAAAAAGTAGTATTTGAGAATGCTTTAATATACATTTAAATCCACAACCTAGTAAAAGTAAACAATTATGTATAAAAACAACTAGGGAATTCACAAGCCGCTCTATAGAGTCCTATACATGAATATTGTGGTTACACTATGAAATTACAGGTTTTTCTTTTTTTGCTCTCAACAGGAGGTGCTTTTCTGCATTAAAAAAATTTATTTGAAAGGCCTAGTCTCTATTTTAATCTGAAATACTTCATTATTTGAAAAATAATTTGAAAAATAGAATGCTGTATACATCCTTTATCCTTTCATGTATTATCCCATTTTTATACCCAGTGTCTTTGCTGTGACCTTCATGAACCCAATTCACAGAAGAAACCAAAATACTTTAGATACAAATAACTTTGTTTCATTTTTTTAATAGCTGAGAGTGATGACTGTGCCTTTCAAGTTTCTCCTGTGGCCCTATCTTCATGCATCCAGAATAGCAGCACAGCTGGAAGAGTAGTTTATTTGCATTTACTTTTCTTTTCTTTTTGCATTTGCCACAAATATACTTTTTTATATAAAAACAAGCAAGCCCAGCCCAGGTGACCAAAATATTTTAAAAAGTAACAGAATGCATTACTTTCCATAAAAAGTAAAAGTAATGCAATTAGTTACTTTTTATAGAGTAACACAATATTGCAATGCATTACTTTTAAAAATAACTTTCCCCAACAGTACGAAAATGAAGTGAAATAACTGAAGGACTGAATGATTAAACATTCAAATCTAAAAATTCTTTGAGGGTTAGGGGCAGGGTGAAAATATAATTTAATATAAAAACAATTGATGTCAATGGAAAGTCCCCACCATGATTTGGTCTGGAAAAGTGGACACAGAGGAATTGTGTTCAGCACAATAAGGAACATCACTGGCCATGAAGAGATAAATACACTACGGTCAGACAGACCCAGACCAACATCTGTGTAAAGTGTGTGTGTGTGTGAGTTCTTGTGAGTGCAAAAATGCTCTGGAATGCATTGGCAGTTTTTCATGCTCTTTCATTTCAGTGTCCCTCATTCCATTTGATTTTGTTATTTTGTTTCAGTTTAGGTAGACAGTTGCACAAATGTCCTTATCTTCAAAAACATTCTGTAACGTGAACAACTAAGTTACAATGGGTCTCATTTTATATGAATGCCAAGGGTCAAGTAGGGGCCAACAAAGGAGACAGAAAGCGAGTGCAATGAAAGTGTGAATCCAGTGATGACCACATGTCAGAGAAACCTAAAAATATGACTAACATATTAACTTACAGCAGCTCTAAACATAGGTCTCATCACCGAGGCATTTTCAATAGGCACATGGGAGTCTGGACATGTGAACGGCAATAGCGACTCATACCAGACCAGCAAACCACATGGTGATCTCACATACAGAGTAAAACACTATAAGAATCTGAAGGGTAAAAATATACAAATATACCAAATATAAGCTATGAATCTACAGTGGGGGAAAAAAGTATTTAGTCAGCCACCAATTGTGCAAGTTCTCCCACTTAAAAAGATGAGAGAGGCCTGTAATTTTCATCAAAGGTATAACCCCAAACTATGAGAGACAAAATGAGAAAAAATCCAGAAAATCACATTGTGGATTTTTAAAGCATTTATTTGCAATTTGTGGGGGGTGGAAATAAGTATTTGGTCAATAACAAAATTTCATCTCATTACTTTGTTATATACCCTTTGTTGGCAATTTCAGAGGTCAAACGTTTTCTGTAAGTCGTCACAAGGTTTTCACACACTGTTGCTGGTATTTTGGCCCATTCCTCCAATCAGATCTCCTCTAGAGCAGTAATGTTATGGGGCTGTCGCTGGGCAACCCCCCCCACAAAAACACGGATTTTCAGCTCCCTCCAAAGATTTTTTATGGGGTTGAGATTTGGAGACTGGCTAGGCCACTCCAGGAGCTTGAAATGCTTCTTACGAAGCCACTCCTTCGTTGCCCGGGCGTGTGTTTGGGATCATTGTCATGCTGAAAAACCCAGCAACGTTTCATCTTCAATGCCCTTGCTGATGGAAGGAGTTTTTCACTCAAAATCTCACGATACATGGCCCCTTTCATTCTTTCGTTTACACGGATCAGTTGTCCTGGTCCCTTTGCAGAAAAACAGCCCCAAAGCATAATGTTTCCACCCCCATGCTTCACAGTAGGTATGGTGTTCTTTGGATGCAACTCAGCATTCTTTCTCCTCCAAACACTACAAGTTGAGTTTTTACCAAAAAGTTTTATTTTGGTTTCATCTGACCATATGACATTTTCCCAATCCTCTTCTGGATCATCCAATGCTCTCTAGCAAACTTCAGACGGTCCTGGACATGTACTGGCTTAAGCAGGGTGACACGTCTGGCACTGCAGGATTTGAGTCCCTGGCGGCGCAGTGTTTTACTGATGGTAGCCTTTGTTACTTTCTCTGTTAGCTCTCTGCAGGTCATTCACTAGGTTCCCCCGTGTGGTTCTGGGATTTTTGCTCACAGTTCTTGTGATCATTTTGACCCCACAGGGTGAGATCTTGTGTAGAGCCCCAGATCGAGGGAGATTATCAGTGGTCTTGTATGTCTTCCATTTTCTAATAATTGCTCCCACCGTTGATTTCTTCACACCAAGCTGCTTACCTATTGCAGATTCAGTCTTCCCAGTCTGGTGCAGGTCTACAGTTTTGTTTCTGGTGTCCTTTGACAGCTCTTTGGTCTTGGCCATGGTGAAGTTTGGAGTGTGACTGTTTGGGGTTGTGGACAGGTGTCTTTTATACTGATAACGAGTTCAAACAGATGCCATTAATACAGGTAACGATTGGATGACCGAGGAGCCTCTTAAAAAGAAGTTACAGGTCTGTGAGAGCCAGAAATCTTGCTTGTTTGTAGGTGACTAAATACTTATTTTCCACCATAATTTGCGTATAAATTCTTTAAAAATCCTACAATGGTGATTTTCTGGATCTTTTTTTTCTCATTTTGTCTCTCATAGTTGAGGTATACCTATGATGAAAATTACAGGCCTCTCTCATCTTTTTAAGTGGGAGAACTTGCACAATTGGTGGCTGACTAAATACTTTTTTGCCCCACTGTATGTGGATTCAGCATTCCTGAGTATACTGATTTCTAAGCAGGCTAAAGCATCTAACTTGTCTTGAACCACACTATGGAGAGTAAGATGTAAAAAAGACGTATGGCTTGTTGAGAATGGGTGCTATTAGTTTTCTAAGCAATCAGACAAATAGCAAAACAATCAAGCATTTTAACAAAATCCCATATACTTGCAGTGATGGACCCAAGACTTACATCAACCTAGACCAACATAATATCAGCCTTTGACTTGCAAGAACCACAGAGCTGCTCTCTTGCCTGGAAAAGCACCACTTCATCACTTCATTTTTTCTTCAAAAAAAAACAAAAAATCATGTTATTTTTTGCAGTTCTGTTGGGCGCCACTAATGGTTCACACTTGACCTTTAACCTCAGATTGCTCCAGGGTACACTATACACCAAAACACTACAAAGAAACAGCAAGAAAACATTGAATGGGTAATTTTGAAGTAGAAAAACCGAAACAGTATTTTATTGTAAAACATACTCCAATAATTTCCAAAATGTTGGTAACACTTTAGTTTCGGAACCAATTCTCACTATTAACTAGCTTATTAGCACACCTATTATTAACATATTGGCTGTTTAAAAAGCACATACTAATGCCTTATTCTGCATGACCATATTCTAGATCCCATACCTATTAGATCCCATAATTATTAATAAGCGCATTATGCAGTTTACCTGAGGCAAGTCTTAGTTAATGGTGGAGTTGGTCCCACACACTTGAATGTGGCATCTTTTTATTTTCAACTTTGAAAAATATTTTTTTACAGTGAAGGAATTTTCTATTGATTTTTCACAGGAGTTTTACCATTATTATTATTTTTTAAATTAAGCATTACATTGTTTTGTGTTTTTGGGTTAAAGAAAGTGTCCATAAACCTAACAAATAATGTCCTGGCAGAAAGTTACCAGTATATTTTTCTTCTGATTTATTTCTTACAGTGCATGTACGTTTGGATTAAATTGTCAGGTAAATTACAAATATTGATAATAAAATATAGTACTTGCTTGACTTGTTGGTTGAACGTGGAAGAGGGGAGGAAAAATATATGTGAGACAGTCTGAGGAGATATATTACAGTGCGTTAA
>JADLZN010000168.1:0-34561 GCA_018155175.1 Sinocyclocheilus anophthalmus
AAAAAATTAATACTTTTTTTTTTTTTTTTTGTTCAAAAAGGACAATTAAATTGATCCAAAAGTGGCAGTTAGAGAACATTTATAATGTTTTTGTGTTTTGCAAAAGATTTCTATTTCTAAATTATATTAAATGCTGGTCTTTTTTGGGGAACTTTTCGATTCATCTTGTGTTGAAGCCTAAAAAATAAAATGTATCACAGTTTCCACACAAATATTGTGTAGCACAACTGTTTTCAACATTGAATAATAATCAGAAATGTTTCGCGAGCAGCAAAAATCAGCATATTAGACTGATTTCTGGAGGATCAGGGATCATGAAGACTGGAGGAATGATGCTGAAAAAACAGCTGCGCATCACAGAAATACATTAAAGTTTAACAGATATTCACATAGAAAAGTTATTTTATTTTGTAATAATATTATTGTTTTTTTTACAGTATTTTCGATCAAATAAATGCAGCCTTAGGGAGCATACAATACTTTTTCTCAAAAACATTTTAAAATTCTAACCAACTTTTGATCGTTGGTGCACGGTCAGACTATACAAGGTGATCTGGTGTAGGTTTATTTTCGCTTATGAGTTGTACTTCATAACATGTTGCAGTGGTACTCTAGCCTAGACTTGCTACCCTCCACACTCAACTCATTCATTCATACCACCATCCATGTATTGTTTTGATTTCAGGTTTTGCTCCAATCAGTGGGATGTGCAGTAAGTACCGAAGCTGCACGATCAATGAGGACACGGGTCTCGGTCTGGCCTTCACCATCGCCCATGAATCTGGCCACAAGTAAGAGTTGAACTTATAATTAACCCTTTGTTTGATTCCCTCAAATCCGGGTTAACAAAAGCCTTCTTTTGCACAGCTTTGGAATGGTCCATGATGGCGAAGGAAACGTGTGCAAGAAGTCTGTTGGAAATATTATGTCTCCAACCTTGGCGGGACACAATGGTTTATTCTCCTGGTCATCCTGTAGCCGACAATATCTAAACCGATTTCTAAGGTGAGGTTTCTTTTGACATCTAGAATTAGTTTCCCAAATAACAGTTAGGAATGCCAGTATCATGAGCACTATTTTTTTTACAATGCATCAATACAGTTACAGTGTTGCGGCTGATATTTGTAATGAACTTTGAGTCACTTGGAAAGTCTATCCCAGAATCACATGCTTTACCCATTGGCAGCCCAAAGCGGCATTAGAAGTGCAAAGATATTAACAACCGTGCCCTTTACTGAGCATCTCCTGTCCATTAGTCATCCATGCAGAATCACCCAGCGAGAGTCTAGACACCAACCTCATCTTTAAAAGTAGTATTTGTAGTGCTGTTTTGGTTCTGATATCTAAAAGTGAGCAGCTCCAGCGGGTTTTAAATTTCACTTTCTGTCTGAGAGCCACGTCTGTGCTCATGAAAGTGGATCAGCTTGACCGGCTGCCCTTAAATTACCCGACGTGTCAAATGAATCGTTATCGTGATGAGCTCATCCTCATCACTGCTGCCTGGATCAGCAGCTCTAGGCCTCAGTGGAAGAAGCGAGTTGTTTGTCAGATGCTCGGAGCTGCTTCACCTGTCTTCCAGCAATGCTTCATGTGTAGACACCGAAGAAAACGGGACTTGCAGCAATCTGCAGGATTTTACAACTGGTCACTACAGCATAATGCGCACACCATTGTGGTTGAAGGTTGCAATTGGATTCCTGTCAGTCTCATGATTCAATGGTGCAGTAATCTAAAAAATGAAGTTCAGGGAAGTATGCTTTCTGTGGCTTCCTGTAGCTCAAACAGTAGATCATGGTGCTAGCAACACCAATGTCGTGGGGTTGATTCCAAGAGAAGGCATGAAATGATAAAATGCCTTCCTTGAATGCAATGTTTACCTCAAAAGTCATGATGGATAAGAGCATCTGCCAAATGCATAAATGTCTACAAAAATACGTCTCCCTGATTACTACAGACTTCACTCTCATTTGTAGTTGCCCATTATTTGCATAATGCCAAACTTTTCTCAACCTTCTCAAATCCCTAGACATGCCTGCATCCCAATCACTGTCACTCATGTCCACGGAAATCCAGCTTTCTATTGAAAATGAATGGGACCGTGACGCTCTACTGCTGTCAGTGTGAACGGGGCTTTAGCCAAAGGAGTCAGTGTTTTGAATTCCACCGTCTCACTTAGTTCTGCAAACCTGCAGTGTGACAGAGTCTGCCTGTGAACCACAGCTTTTCCAGGACTGTCTGGGCATCTGAAGGCAACAAAGTGCAGTACGTTCATCCCTCGGTTCTCTTTCCACACCCACGACACCCCAAAAACAGCAGCACGCTGCAGATAAATACGGCGACTCTGTCTGTCCTCCCATCTGTTTCCCATTCCTCATCAGCAGCTTCACCTACGTCACCATGTGCCTGTCAACATACAGCCTGCAGATCACAGACCTTCAAGTAGCTGTTCTCAGACCTTCTGTCCTTCATCTCCATAACCCTCCGCTTTTATCACTAATAAAACAAAACTTGAAAGGGAGTCCGGCCCGAGCTGCTCTGTCTTATAGCTGTCTCTCGCCTTAATCTGAGGAGGAAACTTAAAGAGGTGACACTGGGAGAACTGAGGAACTGAATCAGATTCATCTGACGCGGACATTCCTGACTCTGCGGGCCAGATGCTGCCGCACTGATCCGTCTCCAGATGATTGGAAGCAGGACTTACACACGCTGCAGAAGAACAGGGTTTCCCTTCAGGATGCAGTGAGGGATTCTGGGATCGCTGGACTAATTATAGTGGATTGTTCTGCAACAAGAACATCTACAGATACAAAGTGTTCGAGTGACTGCTCATTTGTACTAGTCAACCAGTCATTCAGAAAAGCAAAAAGTGTCACCATATAAAGAACAAGAGCAAGAGAAGTCATCCACTACTAGTCAACACAGACCCAGTGCTTCAACTAACTGTTGAAGTAATAAACTGACAGACTAATCTGATGGAGAGCTTCAAATCAGAATCAGAATCAGAATCAGAAAAAGCTTTATTGCCAAGTATGTTTACACATAAGAGGAATTTGTTTTCATGACAGAAGCTCAACAGTGTAACAGAATGACAGTGACAAAACAAAAACACAGATAATAAAAAATAGAAAAATAGAACAAGTAAATAAGGAATAAAAATATACAAATCGACAATTGTATGTACAGGTATATAACAATAGACAGTTGTATGTACAGGTATATTTATGTGCAAATTGAAATGTAGACTGAGTGTGTGTGTTAGATAAATAAGTGTATGAGTGAATAAATAGTGTGTGTTCCACAGTTATTGTCAAGTGTTCATGAGATGGATGGCTGAGGGAAGAAACTGTTCCTGTGTCTGGTCGTTCTGGTGCTCAGAGCTCTGTAGCGTCGACAAGATGGCAACAGTTCAAAGAGTGAGTGTGCTGGATGTGAGGGGTCCATAGTAATTCTGCCAGCCCTTTTGCTCACTCTGGACGAGTACAGTTCTTGGAGAGAAGGGAGGGTTGTACCAATGATTCGCTCAGCAGTCCGGACTACCCTCTGAAGTCTTCTGAGGTCAGATTTGGTAGCTGAGCTGAACCAGACAGTTATTGAAGTGCAGAGGACAGATTCAATAATGGAGGAGTAGAACTGTTTCAGCAGCTCCTATGACAAGTTGAACTTCCTCAGCTGGTGAAGGAAATACAACCTCTACTGGGCCTTTTTCACAATGGAGTCAAAGTGAGTGTCCCACTTCAGGTCCTGAGAAATAGTGGTGCCCAGGAACCTGAATGAATCCACTGCAGCCACAGTGCTGTCCATAATGGTGAGTGGGGGGAGTGCAGGGGGTTTCTCCTGAAGTCCACGATCAACTCCACAGTTTTGAGCGTGTTAAGCTACAGGTTGTTAAGACTGCACCAGAAAGCCAGCTCCTCAACCTCTTGTCTGTAAGCAGACTCATCACCATCCTGAATGAGGCCGATGAGAGTGGTGTCATCTGCAAACTTCAGGAGCTTGACAGAGGGGTCTTTAGAGGTGCAATCATTCGTGTAGAGAGAGAAGAGCAGAGGGGAGAGTACACATCCCTGGGGGGCACCAGTGCTGATGGTGCGGGTGCTGGATGAGAATTTTCCCAGCCTCACTAGCTGCTGTCTGTCTGTCAGGAAGCTGGTGATCCACGGACAGATGGAGGTGGGCACGGAGAGCAGAGTTAGTTTGGGCAGGAGGAGGTTTAGGATGACAGTCTTAAAGGCCGAGCTGAAGTAAACAAACATGATCCTCACATAAGTCCCTGGTCTGTCTAGATGTTGCCGAACATAATGCAGTCCCATGTTAACTGCATCGTCCACAGACCTGTTTGCTCTGTAGGCAAAACTGAAGAGGATCCAGCAAGGGTCAGTGACATCACTTGTAATGGTACACCGGTGAGAATAAACTCTCGTAGGGCTGATGTTCAATTCATTGAAATAAGACTAAAACAGTGTAATTAGTGTGATTATTACATCGCAAAGGCAGTGATTGAATTAAATAATTATAAAATAAAAGTAAAATAAACAAATGATGGGTTTTGGTTTGAAAATGAAAACATTTAGACAGCCAGTAATATTTCTAATGTTGTTTAATATTTTATTTAATAATAATTGGTAATAATCACAAGAGAAGTATTTTTGCTTAAATTATTTATTATTATTATTATTATTATTATTTTACTATTATTATTATTATTATCTTAAATACTATTTTTTATTTTACAGTAAAATAGTACAATAGTAATATTTCTAATGTTGTTTAATATTTTATTTAATAATAATTGGTAATAATCACAATAGAAGTAATTTTTTTATTATTATTATTATTGTTATTATTATCTTAAATACTATTTTTTATTTTACAGTAAAATAGTACAATAGTAATATTTCTAATGTTGTTTAATATTTTATTTAGTAATAATTGGTAATAATCACAATAGAAGTAATATTTTACTATATTAGTATTATTATTATTATTATATTATTATTATTATTATTATCTTAAATACTATTTTTTATTTTACAGTAAAATAGTACAATAGTAATATTTCTAATGTTGTTTAATATTTTATTTAGCAATAATTGGTAATAATCACAATAGAAAGGGTTTAAAATTTTTTTAAATTTTAATAAATTATTATTATTGTTATTATTATCTTAAATACTATTTTTTATTTTACAGTAAAATAGTACAATAGTAATATTTCTAATGTTGTTTAATATTTTATTTAATAATAATTGGTAATAATCACAATAGAAGTATTTTTTTATTATTATTATTATTGTTATTATTATCTTAAATACTATTTTTTATTTTACAGTAAAATAGTACAATAGTAATATTTCTAATGTTGTTTAATATTTATTAGCAATAATTGGTAATAATCACAATAGAAGTAATTATTTTAATAATATTATTGTCTTATTATATTATTGTATTATTTTATCTTAAATAGATTTTTTATTTACAGTAAAATAGTACAATGTAATATTTCAATGTTGTTTAATTATTGTATTTAGTAATAATTGGTACTATCACAATATAAGTATATTTTAATATATAGTTTATTATTATTTAGATTATTATTATATCTAAATACTATTTTTGCTTTTACAGTAAATAGACAATAGTAATATTCTAATGTTGTTTAATATTTTAGTTAGTAATAATGGTAAATAATCATAGAAGGTAATTATTTTAATAAATTATTATTATTGTTATTATTATCTTAAATACTATTTTTTATTTTACAGTAAAATAGTACAATAGTAATATTTCTAATGTTGTTTAATATTTTATTTAGTAATAATTGGTAATAATCACAATAGAAGTAATTATTTTAATAATATTATTGTGGGTATTATTATTATTATTATTAGTATTATTATTATTACTTAAATACTATTTTTTATTTTACAGTAAAATAGTACAATAGTAATATTTCTAATGTTGTTTAATATTTTATTTAGTAATAATGGAAAACACAATAGACGGATTATTTTAATAATATTAGTGGTATTATTATTATTATTATTATTAAAAACATATTTTTGATTTTACAGTAAAATAGTACAGTAGTAGTATTTCTAATGTTTAATAATTTATTTAGTAATAATTGGTAAACAGTAATAAAAATACAAATATTTAAATTAACCAATCAATCAGTAAACAAACAAATCAATAAATCAATAAATTAGATTTTTTTTCCCCGCCAAATCCTGCAGCTCTATTCTCAATATTGCATGGGTGCAGCAGTGGGCTGCTTTTATTGTTAAGATTATGTCATTGTCAGTTTTGGTTGAGCACCTGCATTAATATATTTTTTGAGATGTGCGTGTTGCATATATTTAAAGCTAACAGACCAGTCTAAGTGACCCCCATTACAAACATACATCCCACGCAGACGCACATACTGACCCAGTCTCATCATGGAGCGCCTGCTAAACTACTCAGAGCTCATTCAGGGCTTCACTCTGTGTCTGATTGTGTGAAGCACATGCTATTAACAATGTTAAATGCTTTCTCATGATCCTCGATATCGCTTACACACGGAGCCTCGCTGTCGGCCCGTATAATAACGGCAGCATTCAATAACATACGTAATGATGAAGTCAGAGGATGTGTTGAAAAGAGAGACGTCTAAATGTAGCCGAGGGAACTCCCCTTGTTATGTTGTCATGGTTGCTGCTCTACTGTACGGCACTCAAGCGGTTTTACAGTAGTGTTTGTGTCTCAGTACCGCACAGGCCACCTGTCTGTCTGACGAGCCCAGCGCCATCCAGGAGTACAAGTACCCTGAGAAACTTCCCGGAGAGCTGTACGACGCCGACACGCAGTGCAAGTGGCAGTTCGGAGAGAAAGCTAAACTCTGCACTCTGGACTTCAAGAAGGCAAGTCCATTAATATCAGTATGTCATATTGTTTTATATATGAAACCCTCCAGAAAAGACCAGTTTGTTCCCCATCAGGTCATGTCAGATGAGTTGAGTGCACATGAACGCCACCACATGACTGAACATTTTGCACACTGTAGAAGATGAGCTATTTAGGCCTGGCAGGAACCACTGCTGATTTAGCCTGTTAATGAGGTGAACGTTTACACTGCAGAATCACTGCTCCAGAATCATAAAATATGTCATTAGATGATTAGTTACCTCTTTTTGCTATCGTCCTGTTGTAAAGAGCTTTCCGTTCTTGTCAGGAAGTTAAAAAAAAAAATGAGAGGAAGCCTTATGAAATTGCCCAACACATACATTTTATCCTTCGACCCCACCACCCTCCCCACGCCCCCCCCCCCCCCCCCAAACCCAAACCAGAAGAATGCATGCAAACTCAAAATGGGAACTTCCTACTTGAGGCAGCATTAGACGGCATGAGTTTGCATTCTGTTACAGGCTTATCGTTCACACTTTATTTTAAGGTCCAATTCTCACTATTAACAAACCATTAACTAGGACTTTTGCCTCAATAAACTCCTAATTTGCTGCTTATTAATAGTTAGTAAGGTAGTTGTTAAGTTTGGTATTGGGGAGGATTAGGATGTAGAATATGGTCATGCACATATGTGATTTATAAGCAAGAATCGTTAATAGTGAGAATGGTCCTTATATTAAAGTGTTACCAGCTTGACTAGGTTAGTGCTGGTTCAGTGTTGGTCTATTTAGTTCTGCTCAACCATGCATGGTCTTTCTGGTTAAGATAGTTAAGAAGACTGGCTGTAATTTGCACAGCTGCTTCCAAACATTAACTACCATTCAAAGGCTTGAGGTCGGTACGACTTTAATGTTTTGAAAGAAGTCTCTTCTGCTCACCGGGGTGTACGTACTGATCACAAAACCGTAAAAACATAATTTGTGTTAAACTGTAATGTATTTCTGTGTTGCGCAGCTGTATTTTCAGCATCATTCTCCAGTCTTCAGTGTCACATGATAAATCATTCTAATATGCTGATTTGCTGCTCAAGAAACAATTTCTGATTATTATCAATGTTGAAAACAGTTGTGCTGCACAATATTTTTGTGGAAACTGTGATGCATTTAATTTTTTCAGGATTCACAGATGAACAGCATTTATTTGACTGCACACACACGCATGGCCGAAACGCCTGTTCAGCGAGCTCCTGTGGTCATGATTTGGAATGTACAATGGCTATAAAAGTCTACAAAAGTTTCTATTTGTTTCTTACATTAATTTTAACATTTAAGCTGCAGTCTTGTTTTGTGTGCAAAATCCAGTCATTCCAATAAGAGTCTATTCAATCGAGAGTTTCATGTGAGGGCAAAAAACTTACCCACGCAAATTTAGCTAATTTTTAAGTTAGTCACATTAATACAGAGCACTGAGCAACAAAAACCTGCTTAGTTTGGAAGTGACTTCTGTATCAGCAGTTCGACACTATTGTGAAAAGACAATGGACCTTTTTTTACTTACAAAAAACTGCACACCATCATCTAAAATATATTTTTTATAAATATGTACTATATAAAAATAAAGAGATTTGCCGATTTATTTACACCATAACTTTATTGGAACATGTAACATCACAACTATGGTTTGTCTAATGCATCACTTCAATAAAATCACATCATGAATAAGAGTGTTGTTGTTCCAAATATCTAAAACCTATGTAGGTCTGATACAGTATTATGAGTAATTATGAGTTTAAACAGTTCAATAATAACAAGAGTAATATGGAGTTCATATTTTAGATATGATACTGCCAGTTAATCTGCATTGTCTCAGTTAAATATAATAGTTCCAAACAATGCCACGGCAGAACGAACCATTGCATATCTCTGTAAAACACAGAAGAGATGAAATGAGTCAGGTGAACAAATCGGTTGAGTAAATCATTCAATGACTTACAAAGATAGTCACTTTTTTCATTCCTAAATAGGCCAGTAGTTTTGAACAAATTGGTTGAGTGAATAATTCAATGACTCGCGCACAAAGATAGTGATTTGTTTCATTCCAAACTGGATCAGTGTTTTTGAACAAATTGGTTGAGTGAATGATTCCCTACTTACATAGTAGACCAAAAATAGCATATGAAATCCTATGTCCGACTTACTGCTCCTGGAGAGATTCTGAAGTGTACATCCAATGGACATCTCATGTTGAAAAAGGAGGAGGATTTGTGAATGTCAGTCAAGCACACAACTGACACTGTAGGTCACATAAACAATTACATTAATACTACAATCATTCACGCTTCTATTTTGAATGGGTTGTGAACTAATTATTATTGCAAAATAAGTTCATATTAGGGAGCAGCAATTATACACAGCAATAGTCAATGTTTCATTAATAAATAGATCACAGTTGAATAATCAGTGAGTGAATGATTCAATGACTTACACACAAAGACAGTCGATTATCGCCACCTTCTGGTGTATTGATGTAAACTGCAGAAAGTCACTGAAAAAAAATCTCTAAAGCACAAATTGTCAGTCTGCCTGAAATGCACAAACAAAAGCATTGTCATAAAGTGACATTTCACTCTTGATCACCACACACTCGTTCAAATGTGAGGACTAGGCGTTAGGGACAGGGACCAATCAGGTAGCAAGAAATAAGAATCGGGCAGGGATTCAATATTCGACACAATACAGCTGTATAATATAAACTGTTGTATAATATAAGAGCGTTGAATGTTTTAAAACGGACAGAAGAAGAGTATAAATGAGAGCACATTATAGAGGCATGGCCACTGTGTCTGACGGTTTCATCTGTAGTGGACTGCTGGCAGGTGCGCCAAAGCAGTTGGCATCAAAAAAAGGCACAGACTGCATCCACAGAGCACTGCTCTCAGATCAGCCACTAGAGGAATGACAAAGAACGAGCAAGGGAGGACAAGTTAACCTTTCTGCCTCCTTTTTCTCCTGTGAAGGACAGATGAAATGTAAGACATTTTTGCCAAATGATGATTCAAAATTACTGCAGTATCTGCAAAATATTTTCATTCGCTGGTGTTTTGCTTGGGTACAATACACAGCACAGTCATTACAGTATGTACAAAAAAATATATCTGTTATTATTTTGACATGCTTTCATTCATATCATGCCACATTAGATGCCAGCTCTTAAGTGTCTCAGAACATTTCTTTCTAATAGGATCTTTTCAGTTAATATCAGTCAATCTTATTCGAAATCTGCTCCATTGAATTGTGGTGTTCCCCAGGGTTCAATTCTTGGTCCAATCTTGTTCTTACTGTATATGCTGCTCTTATGTTCTATTTTTAAAAGGCATGGAGTTTCTTTTCATTGTTTTGCTGACGATACTCAGGTGTATCTACCTTTACAGAAACAGGACAAGAGGACAATTACATCTCTACTAAATTGTCTGCATGAAGTTAAACTATGGATGTCAGCAAATTTTTTTTAATTGAAATGAAAGTAAGACTGAGGTAGTTTGGTTCGGAAACTCTGAGTCTCAAGTCCTCTTTGATTTGGGGAACTTGGCTCCTTTCTGTAAATCGGTAGTTAAGAATCTTGGGGTTCAGTTTGATGTCTCTCTGAAATTTGATAAACAGATCAACTCAAGTCTTGTTTCTTTCAATTGAGATTACTAGCTAATGTAAAACCGTTTCTGTCACCTAGCAATTTTGAAAAGCTTATTTATGCCTTTATTTCTGTAAGACTGGACTACTGCAATTCTTTGTATGCGGGTGTGAGCCAATTGCTGTTAACTCACTTACAATTAGTGCAGAATGCTGCTGCTAGATTACTGATGAGTGTTCGTAAACACCAGCATATAACACCTGTCTTAGCTACTTTGCATTGGCTTCCAATTCACTACAGGGTCGATTAAAACTGAGTGGTGACCCCAAAGCGTTGGAATAGCTTGCCTTTATATCTTAAACTTTTACCTACATTGGGTTCTTTTAAAAGAAATTTGATTTGATGTGCTCTATAAATAAAACAAACAAACAAACATTAGAACGGCTTGTGTGTAATTCTGATGCTGCAAATGTGTGAAAGTAAGCTATGCTCTGTGACAGTTGCTGATTCAGACACTTTTCTACACATAAAACAAATCTTTCTAAATTGGAAATCTGTTTTAGCTGATATTTGAGCTGCTGATATGGTTTATTATGGCGATACTCTGTGCCCGTCATAGCACCTCCCTATCACCAGAGGTCGTATTCCTCAAACTGTGCTCTCATCTGAGCTAAATTTCTTGTTTTCTAGTATTTATAGGCCAAAACTCTAGTTACACAACATTTGCTGGCTAATAAATAACTTGGGTTAAACTTTATTTTAAGGTGTCCTTGTTACAGTGTGATACTAAGTGATATTAATTACCTACATGTAGCCTACTTACTAAGCTATATGATTAGGTTTTGCCTTAGGGTTACTTGCATGTAATTATGCATAATTAATTGTTATTATAACAGTAAATGCATGTAACGTGTAACAAGGACACCTTAAAATAAAGTGCTACCATAAATTGACACAAAATATTGATTGGAGTTCAAATTTTGCTGCATTAAGCCAACCTTTCTTTAAAAGATAACACAAGACAAAGTGTCCAAATATTTTTGGACAGAGGAGTGCATAATGAACATATGAGACTGGCCCATCTGTATGGGGAAGTTTGTTGACTATTTGTGTCCCTTATTATTAAAAAAATATTTGGCAATCCATAATTGGCACATTTGACCAGTGCACACAACTGACCATCCGAATAAGATTCTAAACTCTCGTACATTACAATTTCTGGTCATGTCTCTGAGGCAAAGTTTTATACCAGTTTCAAATTCCCATTCAAATATATTTTAGATTATCGATTGGATTTTCATCATAAATAATAGGATGAATCTAAAGAGACAAAGAGTATCTTCTAAGATCTTGCAAAGCTACTACTGGATAAACTGAAGTCACGGAATAATTAGTACACTCTAAAGAATGCTGGGTTAAATACATCCCAGTGCTGTGTAAAATATGGACAAACCCAGCAATTTTTTTTTTTTTGACCCAGCGGTTGGGTTAAAAATTTAACCCAACCTTCTGGGTAGTAACCCACACCGCTGGGTCAAAACAGCCCATTTGCTGGGTTTGTCCCTATTTTACCCCGCACTGGGTTGTATTTAACCCAGCATATTTTAGAGTGTAAGTGACTCTTCACTCTAAAAAATTCTGGTGTTTCAACCCAACTTTGGGTCAAATATGGACTAATCCAACTGTTGGGTTAAATTTTTAAATTAACTTTTTAACCCAATGTTTGGTTAGTCCATATTTGACCCAAAATTAGGTTGAAACAACCCAGCATTTTTTTTGAGTGTTTATGACAGAAATGCCAGTATATCAATTCTGTAAACATCTTAAATAATTTTTAAAAGCTAAACTAAAATATATTTCAATCCGAAAACAGTGTTTATTATCTTCTGTTATTAAAGGAAAGCCCCCTTCAGCAATGGGAGGATGTGAATCCCTGCAGTGGAAAGATGTGGACGGATCCAGAAGATCAGAGTGTTTGGTGACAAGATCAGATCTCAAATAAGCTTGATCACCATCTCATAAGCAGACACTGCTGAGTATTGTTGAGCTCTGTGTGTATAGGACTCCATCAGGATAACTGAGGTCTCTCCATCAGTATGTGCACACACTCAGGGCTTTTTCTCCCTGACGACGGCTCTTGAGCATGTTGAGCCCTGCGCTGGTGGCTCTCTGGTTGGCTGGCACGGCTTGCAGTGAGGCTTCTGGCAGACTGTCTCTGTGTGTTTACATCCTCCTCATTTGGTCTCCTTTCTCCTTTTCATCCTGTCTCTTCTCATATATACACTTCCTTATTCTATTCTTATCCAGAGGGCAAGGTTCAGAATTCAGTACATGCCTACTACACATACTGCTATGCTACTGCTTTTGATTTGACTGAGTACGTATATTAAATAGTATGCAGTGTACAATAAAACTTTAATAGCAAAATTACTGTTAATAATAAAAGTGATCATACTAAAGCATGGTGTGATGTTAGTGATTTAGCTTTTTTGAATCCAATTTTGTGTAATATTTCTCCTTTTTCCAAATGAGTCAAACAACGTTATGTTTGATGTTACTTCCTGTTCATTCATCACACTTGGTAAAACTGAATGCACTGCATTGTAGGATACAGTGAAGTGAAGATTTGCATACTGCACACAGTACATTTAAACCATTTTTAGAAACATGTTTTGATGTTAGCAGAACAACTCAAGTAATGCCAGTGGCAATATCTCGCTCACTGCTGCCACCTGCAGTTCACACACTCTACAGTTAAAGCGAAAGGCTTTGGAACCAGAAAGGATGAGCAATATGAACAATATTGTGCCTCAGATTACCCCAGAGGATTGTGTTATCAAATTTAATTTGATAGCCCACTTTAGACATTCAAGTAGCCTAACTTTGCAACTGCATGTCATATGGCTCATATGGTTTGATAGGAGAATATGGTGGTCATAGGTGGAAAAACACCTCAGTTTCATTCAGAGGCCCAAACTGAGCAAAAAAGATGCTGATATTTATATGGCCAAGTTTTGATGAATCCTCATGCGTGTAACCATGATGTCTTTACATTAAGACGACTGAACTTACATAAAATGCGATTATTAAGTTCTGTACTCATATCTCCCAATAATATGTTCTAGTACGCATTGACTATTTAATCAATCTTATTGTAGAGTCTCACTCAATCTCTAGTTTTTATTCTGGGTGGCAAAACATATAATGCAATGCAATATAATGATGATTGAGAAAGGAACAAATAAACACTCCTCAAAAGCCTGATATATCATATTTTGTACTTACATTTAACATTTTTTTTAGGAGTGTAAGAGCAGGCTTTATAGGGTTAAAGAAGCACCTTTGGATTATAAGCAGGTACATCGTATTTGTACAATGGTTAACCACTGCATAAATGTTTAGGGCTTAAATTACATTACTGTAATATTATATAGAGTGTCATGTCATGAACCCACAAGCATTTAGACACTGAAACCACACTTAAAAAAATGATGATGTGTAATGATGTGGAAAATTCAGCTTTGCATCACAAGAACAAATTACAATTTACAAAATATTACAATTGAATAGAGATATTATAAATCTTTAAGAATATTTCACAATATTGGCGGTTGTTTGTTACTGTATTTTTGACCTTGTGACAAACAACTTCAAACATCTTACAGACCCACCACTTTTGTAAATGGCAGTGTGATTCTTCATACCCCTTTGGTTTTACTGTGTAACTTTGCTATAGCTGAAATAGCATGGATTACAATATTATAGCATGCTTTTCCAATGAAGCAACTTGACACCTGCTGATTAAAGTCACTGAGCAAAATGATTAGCCAAAGGGAAGTGTAGTTCTGAGAAAGCTCCTGCACTATTTGACACAGATACATACCGCTCGCTTTGATATTTATACTTGCAATGATATTCAGGTTATTTTAATGGTCCAATATTTTCTGTGCCCTTTTTGCACCACAGTTTCTCCTTTTCAGTCAAAAAAAAAAAAAACCTATCCCCGATTTCCTTTCACATAAACATCCTTGTTTTGTTTAAATTCCCACGTTTGTGGCCCACACTGAAATAGTGAATCAATGATGACCTCCAGGCTAGTACTCAAATTTCAACAGATTCACTCGCAAAGCTATTAATGCATGCACTTTGTCGAATGTTCACAGAGGACCGATTTGAAGAACAAGCTCAGTGTGAGCAGCAGGCGAGACCAGCGTCAGATCTATTTTCTCCAAATGAGTCCTTTAGTTCCTGTTTCTGTTAACGTTCTCAGTAGTTGGAGTTCATAAGAGCCCTGGCCTGGCTAATCTCACTCTTTCACAGACACTGTGTGAGGAAACGCATGTGGTCACAATCGTTTGCATGCTGCGATCAACAGCTCGTTCTGTTGCATGAACAGCTCTTAATTCGCAGCACACTGCAGACTCTGATTGGTCTGTGGAGTCACAGAGAGGAAGTGCAGCGCAACTTTCTCCAAAACCTTGGCTCTGGTGGCTCCAAATGCTCTGACAGAGGTGAGTCTTTCTTTAAGTGTAGAAATGAAGGAGTGAAGCTTGTGAGGGAGAGAGCGATGCAGTGTCCAGGCTAGGGAGCATCCCTTGCTGGATGAAAGTTGGTGTTATTTTTCAAGCTGCTGCTTTTCTAACAGTGCTCAACCACAGAGGAAACTCAACAGAGGAAATGTAGCTCACTCTCTCGGTTTTCACACAGCTTCTGAACAAAAAAATAACTGTTTACTTGCTGTGTTAGATTGCATTTCAGATCATAAAAAATGCGTTTACAATGCAAATTATGTGCATCTTTGGATGTAATGTGTGTAATAACTGTTCTTCTTTGAGCTCGCAAAAATGGAGAACAGGATACACATGAATTTCAATGCAAATATGTAAAATAAAAGTAAAATAGTGTCTCTATGAATTAAGCAAAAATGTAATTATAATGTAGCACACTTGTCTACACTAACTAAACTCTAAATTTTTGATGTCACACACACACACCCCCACACCCCACACATATATTTATACACATGAAGCAAGGAGCACTAATCTGGTTCAAAGTGACATAAAGACTCTACATTATTTACAAAAAAAAATACTATTAAATGCTGTTCTTTTGAACTTTTTTTTTATTCATCAAAGAATCCTGAAACAAGTATCATGGTTTCCACAAAATATTAAGCAGTGTATTGTTTTAAAATTTTTTAAAATACTAAACAATGTTTTATTTATTGTCAGAAATGTCTTTTTGACACAAAATTTGACTAAGTTATAAAAAATGTAAAATGATCAATCTACTTAAATTAATGCAGTATATTAGTTTATAAGCATTCATGTTCACAAGATTATCATACATTTTTAAAACAATCTTTTAAAACATTTCTAATATTATCAAATCTTACCTAAAATCTTTAAAAGTTTTAGAATTGTCTTCACTGAGAGTCGGAGTGTTTTCCTGATGTTTGGAAATTTTCTCTCATATTGCCTTTTAAACTGGTCACTGAAAGCTAGGGCTGCCCTCGACTAAGGATTTTCTGGTCGACTAGTAGTCGTTCATTAAGCATTAGTCGACTAATCACTCGTTTATTAATAAACCATTTAAATCATTATAATGAGCTTTTAATTGCCTTCATAGCCTTTAAGTGCACGCATAAAGCTTGCCACAGCGCACCGCAGAAGCTAATGGTTATGAATGTGTCATATTTTTAATGTCTGTAAGGCAGCCATGTAAAGTTGCTAATACTTACATATTTCAGATGATAAGCCATATTTGAGGTCGATGAATGATAGGCGAGCGTTTGGATGTCCTGCCCAATGTACTGTATTACCACAAAGACCGGCCGTTAACGATCTGTATGTCCTCGGACCGGTGCGTGACTTCGTCTTAGAATTTGTTTTTTTTTCTGCGACTAAGCGCTAAACCAAAAATGTTGGTCGACCAGCCTCTTCTGGGTCGACTAATCCGGGGGCCCCTACTGCGAACACTGCGTCTTCATTCCCAGAGGATTGCAGGCGCGCATTTTACTCCTTTTGGTTCTCCGTGAGCATCGGACCAAACTCAGGGCAGCTGAGAGAAAATGGCGCAAATCAAAAGATCCGTTAGACCTGAGTATGTATCAGTTTTTGCTTTCATCTTTCTCTGCTGAAGTACACACTGCTATATCTTCATACTGTCTTCATCCACAACAAGATCAACAGCGCTCCAGACACACGTAATCTCTTCAAAACATTCAATTCTCTCCTCTGTCCCCCTCCACCACCCCCCACCACTTCAATAACTGATCATTTCGCCACATTCTTCACAGACAAAACCAGAAAAATCAGTAGTCAATTCTCAGCCCCACACAAACAGGACTTCAAACCAACCACACCCACTACTAAAACTCCCATCCTCTCCTTCTGTCCCCTCACTGAGGCAGAAGTATCAAAACTATCCTACATGCCCTCTAGACCCAATCCCCTCACACCTCTTCCAAGCAATCTCTCCTACACTTTTACACATATCATCAACACATCTCTCCTCACAGGTACCTTCCCCACTGCATTCAAGCAGGCTTGGGTAACCCCACTGTTAAAAAACCCTACAATAAATACTTCACTTACAGACAGCTACAGACCTGTCTCTCTCCTTCCATTCATAGTGAAAACCCTCGAACGAGTTGTTTTCAACCAGGTATCATTGTTTCTTTCACAGAACAACAAACTGGATCCTAACCAGTCAGTTTTCAGGAGTGGCCATTCAACTGAGACTGTGTTACTGTCAGTCACTGAAGCCTTGCGGATTGCTATTCTAAATCATCAGTTCTTATTCTGCTAGATCTATCTGCTACTTTTGACACTGTCAATCATCAGATCCTCCTTTCTGCCCTCTCTTCACTGGGCATCACAGGGATTCCACTTCGCTGGTTTGAATCCTATCTCACTGGTAGGTCTTTCAAGGTGGCCTGGGGTGGGGAGGTATTCAAAGCACACCAACTGGTCACTGGTGTTCCTCAGGGATCAGTTCTTGGACCCCTCCTCTTCTCCATATACACTATATCACTGGGTCCCATCATACAGGCACATGGCTTCTCCTACCACTGCTATGCTGATGACACACAGCTCTATCTCTCGTTTCAACCAGATGATCCAATGGTAGCTGCACGGATCTCAGGCTGCCTGGTGTACATCTCGGCATGGATGAAAGAATATCACTTACAGTTCAACCTGGCAAAGACTGAGCTTCTTTTTTTCCCTGCCACTCCAACTCTACAGCATGATTTCACCATCCAGCTAGGTTCTTCTACAATTACCCCATCAACTTCGGTCAGAAATCTTATTGTAACCTTTGATGACCAGCTGACCTTCAAAGACTACATTGCAAAGACTGCTCGATCTTGTAGGTTTGCATTGCACAACATCAGAAAGATCAGGCCCTTCCTAACGGAGCATGCTGCACAACTTCTTGTTCAGGCCCTTGTCATTTCTAGGCTGGATTATTGCAATGCTCTTTTGGCTGGACTTCCATCAAGCACAATCAACCTCTACAAATGATTCAGAATGCAGCACCACCATCTTGGTCTTCAACGAGCCCAAAAGAGCCCCTGTTACACCTCTCTTTATCTCCTTGCACTGGCTACCGGTTGTGGCTCGCATCAAGTTCAAGACATTGATGCTTGCATATAGAACAGCCACAGGCTCAGCACCCGCTTACCTCAACTCAGTGTGGGGGGGGGGGTTTTTTCTATTACGAATCTACATCCCTCCGGAAGTCGAGATCCTCGAGTGGAGCAACGCCTCGTGTACCATCACAGAGAGGCTCAAAATCATTTTCCAGAACATTCTCGTTCACCATTTCTGGCTGGTGGAATGATTTTCCCACCCCATCCGGAATGCTGAATCCCTGACAATTTTCGAGCGACAGCTGAAAACTCACCTCTTTCAACACTATTTGATTTCATCTTGAAAAAAAAAACTTTATTTATTCCTTCCCTTTCTAGCTTGTGCCTGTTTGGAACAATGCCTGGAACTTTGTATTACGAGCACTTCCTGTTATATTCTTGTTTGCCTCTAAGATAAATCACTTTATGCATTCCCCAATTGTAAGTCACTTTGGACAAAAGCGTCTGCAAAATAACTAAATGTAAAATGTAAACCTGAAATAGCATCAGACCTGAAGTTACAGCAAAGTGAGTCAGTTTGTTCTCACCCATGACTTTTATATTATCTGTGCAGCAGTTAGAATCCAAGTATGTAGTTCTTCACGTAGCACGTTGACTTCCGCAGGTGGTTTCATTGGACCATCTAATGGATTGTACGGACCAGCTGAATGCCATTGTAAATCGCAGTGATTTGCAAATGAGGCAGTATGTCTGTTGTTGTGTCCCATCCTTCTATCCTGGAGAGAGAGATTTGACGCTATTTAAGGGTGAGCTGCTCTCTGTACAGCACAGGCCTTTTTTTATTTCTGCTAGTGTCAGGAGCTCCAATTTGGCTTCATGCGATCCCTTGATAAGCGATAAGAACTTTTAACTATTTAGCACCTGTCTTACACTATTGAGTTGAAATAGTCCCTTTTGGTGCATTCCACAAGCTGTCAATTTTGGCAGACTGCCTTCAATATAAGCTGTTTTTAGTCTAACGAGGAAGGTTTAAGTTCTGAAACTTACAGGATGTTTGTTTTATAGCACAATGATCTCTTTTATATCAAGGGAAGTTTGATTTGTCAGGTCATGACACCTTTAAAGTGGCACTGACTAGTTGCCTGAATGTTAAAAGATTGACAGGCTGTTCTGGGTGGATGTTAGGGTGTTGGTAGTGTTAAATACCAGCGGTGGTTTTGGTTTGTTGTGTGGTTCTTGTGTATGTCAGTGGCAGTTCTGCTGTTAAAAGAAAATAAGTGGAACTGTGCCAGTATCTGTTTAAATCCACTTTAAATTTAAGAGACACGAGCAGCACTGCATGCCATGATTTTACTGCCTATGTAAAATATCCACAGTGATGCACATGAGTAATCAGGTCACAGCTGTCACCTGTTCACTTATGAATAGCCCTTATTATGAAAGTCTTTCTGCCGCTGGTGAATACTAAACACCAGTGTTTCCCCACCCTGGTCCTGGAGGCACCCCAACACTGCACTTTTTGCATGTCTCCTTTGTCTGACACCCATTTTTCAGGTCTTGAGTCTCTACTAATTAGCTGATGACCTGAATCAGGTGTTTGATTAATGAGACATGCAAAACATGCAGTGTTGTGGTGCCTCCAGGACCAGGGTTGGGAACAACTGGTCTACACAAAATCAACTGCAAGTTTTATTTTATCTTTCCTAAAAATACATTCTGGGTTCAAACTGAGCATGCAATATTCATGTGCTAATTTTTTGTTGCAAATAATAAACTTTTTGAAATTGTATTTATGTATTTAACTTTACTTGTGTCACCCTAAGATAGTGAACACCTGCTGTTTTGTTACTTTCATATGGTTGCATTAAACTACAGAAGGGTACGTTTGAAGTATGTGTGTGAATATGTGCATGTCATGTGATTTCATGTCTGTTTCTTTGGAAATTGGAACAAAAACTATTGAAGATGAGGTATGTGTCTTCAGAAGATGTGCTAACGTGACTCTCTTCCTCCGCTCCATCCTTGTTGATTGGTTGTTACTAATGTATTCTTTATCTGCGTGCTCTCAGTCTTTTAGGCTAGAAAGAAAGAAGAGGAAATATGTCTGGCCCGCCACCACCGCCTCCTCCTGGCCCTCCTCCAACCTTTGCACTGGTATGACAGCATTGTTTACATCTACATATTTTGATCATTAGCTTAACTTAGTACTTAAATGTAGCAAATATTTATACTGAATCTAATACAGTTATTTTGATACTGATTATGTTATTAGTTCATTTGTATGAGCTACAATAGTATCTTACATAAAACAAATGTTCTGGTGAATCTACAGGATGTTCATTTGTTTTCAGGAAACAGTCCCAATTGTGCCTGAAAATGAAAGTTTTTTTATATCATTTCATTTGACAAGGCTACTGTTAAAGATACTGTATTTTGCCACCTAAAATTACTCTCTTTGAGTCTTTATTGATGTTGTCCGAATAACTAATAACTAGAAAATAGCTGAGTACACTTTTTATGCCAAGAAACCAAGTAACCAAAATCAAATACCAACTTTATTATGCAAGTTGAAATTCTGGTCATACTTTTTTTCTCTAAGCACATTTGACCAATTCCAAGCCACATCAATCTTAATAACTACTATTAATTTTGTATTTAATCATTTATAAGTGATATATAATTGTTAACAAGGGCTGGAAGTGAAAAATGCTTAGGTGTGCATAATTATTAGAAAAAAAATCTTAGAAACCTAAATCTTAAAAAAAAAGAGAGATTTAAGTCAAATATTATGAAATACCAATGAGAAATATTCAAAACTAATGCAATGCAGAAACTGCAAAAATAAATCATGACCACTGGACAGCAAAATGCGAAATGTAATTGGGACTACTATAGTAGTATAGTATAGCATAGCACAGCATATAGCATAACATAGCATAGCATAGTATAATATAGTAGTCCTATTGTTATTTCACACCAGAATATCAGCTTGCATAATAATTATGCACACACTGTATTTAAATCATGTGCTCACAAATGCATACATGTAGCATGTGTAATTATGTAGCGTACACCATACTTCTGTTCAAAGTTCTTGGTATTCAAGGCTCAACAGCAATTTTGAGTTGATGGCAATGTGTGTGGTTTATGGAGCCTGTCTAATTTACAATGACTATCACTAGGCAAACACAGAGAAGCCAAATCTGAGCAGATCTGAGCATCAAGGAAGAAATGCTTTACTGTCAGATATCGGCAAAGGAGCTCGACTGAAGAAAGCCGTCACCAATGATCGGAGTTCCCCAGTGCTGGACAGTGAGTTCACCTTGTTTTCTGCAATATATTTTGTAACCTATTTTATGTGTGTGTGTGTGGTGTCTGCATACATCCTTTATTTTTTAAAGAGTGTAGAGCCAAATACATTTGTGACCTGTGCTGGCAAAATGAGTCACAATGACCACATTTTCAAAAATGAGTTATTTTTTATTTTACATTCAACGTTAAAAGACCTTAAAAATGGTGTAAGACTTGTTGGAATTGGACAAAAAAAATGACAGAGCTTCACCCGTTTGAAGTTGATAGAGTCTGCAAAGTCCATTTTGAGAAAAATCAAGTTAAATTTTCCTGAGTTCCGAAGGCAAAATCACATCTTTTTCTCCAGTTCTTTTAATAATTACTATATTAATAATCACAATACAGCTATTTTTTATTTTATGTTTGCTATTATAAATAAGAACAGATGCACAAAAAAAAAACCTAGAACAAATATAAGAAAAAAAGTAAATAATGCATTTGTAACGAGGGAGGCGTGATGACAAAGTGGGGATCCAATTGCAAGGCTTTAATAAGAGCGTAGTCAAACAGGCATGGTCAACAACAGCAAACAACGATGGCAGCGACAAGGCAAAAGAGTAATCCAGATAAACAAGCGATGGTCAGGGCAGGCAGCAAACAATCAAAAACAAGGAAATAGTCCAGGATCAAAACACGAAGGCAAGGAACAAGAAACTATAAACAACGGAAACTTTAGAAACCATGTACAGCCTATACAACATTAATCCCCAGCGATGAGAGAGTGGTGTGTCTATTCTTATAGTCCTACTAATGTGAGACAGCTGTGAACTGATGATGAGATCTGATGAGAGACAGGTGATGCACTTGATGAGTCCAGGCAAAGGATTATGGGAAATGGAGTCCTGAATGAATGGCAAGGTACAGAATGGAGTGTCCTCTAGAGGAGCTCATGGGCACTCCACCTGGAGATCAGGTTGAAAAAAGCATTACCTTATGTTACATCTACACAAAAGCATTCAAGTAAGAAAAACAAATAATCTAATGTAAAATCCCCTTAGTGTGTTCATTACAAATAAATTGATTATTAAAGCTACAAAAGCAGTTCAATCAGGGGCAGTGAGTGATTCCCTCTTTTCTTTTATTGCTAGATTAACATTAATTAACAGATCTAATATAATGTTACACATCAGATGTTTTTCCCCAACAGTTCCCCAAAAGTTCACTTAAGACTTGTATGTTTGCGTGAATACTTAAATACTGTAATTTCTAAAAAAAGAACCATAAAAAAAACACAAATCTATTTAGTCGGGATCGTGCGCTGTCGAGCATCTTTCTTGCGCTGCCTCTTGGATGAAGTCGTGCGAGAAGCGTGCGAGAAAAGGTACTCATCTCAGAAATGTACAATAAAGATAATTTTAGATTTTTAATTAATTATTTGTAGCATTGGGGATTACTAGACAAGGGCTTAATGAACTCATTTTTGTGAACACTCAAAGTTGACTAAAAATTAAAAAAAAAATTACTCTTTTTGCTTGTAGCTCAAAATTGAACCCGATGCGCATTCGGACTCATTTTGCCAGCACAGGTCAAACATTTGAGAAATTCATTTTTTGTGTGATCATAATATGTCACGATAGTATTTTAGTTATGCCGAGCCAAGGCTGCGGTATGAGGCGGAGTGGAGGTTGGGGAGGCCTGAGGCTCGAAGAGGTGGAGGTGGAGGAGTTTGGGGGCAAGGGAGCGTCACAGGTGGACTAGGTGGGCTGAGTTCAGGGGTGGAATGCCAGACTGAAATCATCAGGAAACAGAGACACATACTGGTAATCATCTCCAATTCATCAGATCAGGCTGATTAATATTGCACAAGCCTACCACAAGTGGTTAAATCAAACAGCTAACTTATCTAAAATAACTAACTAAATAAATAAATATTAAATAAGATAAATATTACAACTACAACTACCACTACTACTACTACAGCTGCTGCTAATAATTCTAATAATGCTGTTTATAATTTAATCGTATTATTTTTGCATTTTGACAAAAATTGAAATCAAACAACAATAATAAAAACTTGCAAACTTACAAAATACTTACATACTATTCTATACTTATTTCTTTAACAATAATTATAACTGTATTTATAATTAAATCATGTGTGCAATGGGGTAAAAAACTAACATCAAAATGTTTACATAATACATACTATACTGTACTATACTATACTATGCTATGCTCTGCTATGCTATGCTCTGCTATGCTATGCTCTGCTATGCTATGCTATGCTATGCTATTGCTCATCTCTGCTCTGCTAGCGATCTATGCATACATGCTATAACTATACTATGGCTATGACCTGCTATGCTATGCTCTGCTATCTATAGCATGCTAACAGTATAAATCAAATAATAATTCTAATCTTATTTATAATTTTAATCCTACTATCGTAACTCTACTACACTTATATAATGTAATAATTATAATCTTCATTTTTCAATCTTTTTTGCATTGTGACAAAAATTGAAATCAAAATGTTTACTATACTATACTATACTACAATTTTATGCATTGAGATAAAATTTTATATCAAAATGTTACTATACTATACTATACTATACTTGTAATGACAATTCTAATCCTATTTATTATTTAAATGATTATATACTGCACTATACTATATTATACTATATACTAATAAACTATACATATATAGTAATCCTAATCATAATTGAATCATTATATTGTTTGAATTGTGACAAAAACTGAAATGTGCTATACTTAGAACTTTTCTTCATGTTCTTTGTTTTATGATGACACTAAAGCAGTAAGACCACCGATGCCTCCTGCAACGGGGAGATTCCCAGCACCCAGCAGCCCAGCAGGAAGCAGACCCCCGCTCCCAACCGCCGGACGACCTTCTCCTGGGAGGGCCAGACCCCTACTGCCCTCATTTCGCTCACCCCAGCACAGCTCTCCTAGCGGCCCACCGCCTCTACCTGGAGGCCGACCATCAAGTTCCTCATCTTCTGTTCCACCTCCCAGCCAGCCGGGCAAACGTCCAAGCCTTCCTCCACCACCGAGAGAGTCCCAGTCTTCCTTCCCTCCACCCCCAATGCCAGCAAGTGCCCGGCCGCCTTTACCCACAATCCCAAGCAGGCCTTCAGATGACTTCCCTCCACCACCCACTGGAGGAAGAAGAGCGTCATTTTCTCGAGATGGACCACTACCACCACCGCCGCCTGCAACTGAGAGTAAACCATTGAGTTCTCAGAGGCCTATGGGTAATCCACCTCCATCCTTACCTCCAGCAAGAGGAGGGGCCCCACCCATCCCACCATCCCCACGGGACGACCCCTACACAAGAGGCCCTCCTAGAAACAGCCTTCCTCCTCCACCACCTCCTGGACGCTCCAGCCCACTGCCGCCACCACCCAACGAGAGGCCGTCTCCATCGGGAAGAAGACCATCCATACGGTCAGGTAAGAGCAAGGTCGTTTCTCTTTTGCTGTTTATTTTTTACTGTCACAATATTAAGTTAATTTTTTTTCCAAAGTCAAATTTATTTATTAAATGTATTTTTTTTTGTGTAAACAAATTTTTTTTTGTTTAATAAAGCAGCTTTACAGAAAATGTTGTTAATGTGAATACTTACTGTATATATCCAACTTCATATAAAGAACTGTGCAAAAATATCCAATATAAACAATCAAGTAGTTGAGACTTGCTATATAGTATACTATGTATACTTTATATCCAACTCTATATAAAGAGCAGTGCAATAATATAGTTTACTTTTTGCAACATTATTTGAAATTCAACTAGTATGACTAACTAATATGATGTTAAACTTTAAATATTTGATGTTAATATTGTATTTATAAAATACACATTGCTATTCAGAAGTTTGAGGTTGTTAGGATTTTTTTTTTTTTTAAGTTGCTCATGCTCATCAAGGGTGCAGTCTTCAGTTGCTTCATATTTTTGTGGAAACCATTATACCTTTTTTCAGGATTCAGAATAGAAAGTTCAAAAGAACACAATTTATGGAAAAAGTTTAAACAGAAATCCTAAACATATGCATATCTTTACTGTTGATTTTTATCAATTTAATGTGTCCTTACTGTATAAGATTATTTTCTTTAAAAAAAATGTAATGACCCCAAAGTAGATATTAGTGGTAGTATGAATTGCATATGCTTTTAAAGTGTTAAAGTGTTAACATTTTCAGATAACTAAAATGCGCACTTGAAAATACCTTCATGCACACAGTTCAGATGACTGTTATGAGGTATATGAATGAGAGGAGTTGTTTTATTTTGTGGACTCATCATTTTGTGACTGCTCCTTCCTTCAGGTCCTCTACCCCCTCCACCCACTGGAGGAGGAGGCAGAGGAGTGTCTCCCCCCGTGCCCCCTCCTAATCGCCTCGGTGGATCAGGCAGACCACCTCTACCCTCAGACCCTCCCAGAGTGCCCAGCTTCCCTCCACCACCCCCTGACACCATCAATGGCTACCAGTGCCCTCCACCATCTGCCACAGGTAGGACTGCCACAGGAACCGTACACCTGCTGATGAGAGAGAGGCAACCTATAGGTCAACAATACAAAAGGCAGTGAGTTTAAAGCTGAAGAGTGGCATATCTGCATCACTACCAGAGCTGCAAATAAAGTAGCTTTTCTGGGATAGCAGAAAGTATTTGAAAAGAAAATGAAAATATACTATTGGGCAGTTTAACAAGTAATTGCGGGGCGGTAAATGACTTAATTCGCCCAAACTGACATTTCTGTCATCATTTACCCACGTCTCACGGTTTCAACTTGGTGACTTTGCTTTCTTTTTCTGATGAAATGTAAAAAACTAAAAAAGGTGTATCATTTCAAGATGTGTAGCTAATCGAACAGTTTTGGTTCCATTGAGGAATTCATTGATATGGAGCCCAAATACATGGAAGTCACTGAGGCCACTGAAAACAGGTTATTGATTACCGCACAACATCTTCTTCTGTATTGTGCGCAGAAGAAAAGAAAGTCAGGGTTGCACTAATGTGAGGTTGAGTAAATGATGACAGAATTGCCATAATGTCTGGACAGACACAGCATGATGTCGATATAAATATTGACTCAATATGGTAATGAAACTGCTATTGAAAAACTGAGTGCTAATATAATTGTTATTGATTGACTCTGTTTGGCTGCACATATTCTCTTGTATTCTTTTCCTATAGATGAGTGGGGGATGAGGTTTTCCTTCCGTCCTCTGTCTGAATTACCTCCACCAGAGCCGTACGTGTCCTTCTCCAAGTCTTACCCCAGCAAAGCTGGCGGCAAAGGTGAGCACTGCAGCATTTTGTAAGAGAATTGTAATAAGAATTGTTTAAAAGTGCTTCAGTGTGTGTTGTGCTGTCCACCCAAAGAGGGAACCTCAATGCCTTTTAGGTGGGTGTTTGGGTTTTTTACTCTTCTATCTTCTCTGCTTTTACTAAGACGATTCAGGTAGTTTTTTTTTTTTTTGGTATTTAAAGGTGTTTTTAATGATTGTAATAATAATATCCGTTTGATCATTATTCGATATCTATTTTGGTATCTGTTTTCCAGAATGAGAGGACAGAGGAGCGCCACGCCGTGCCACAATTCCGCAGAATGAAACGCTTGACATTATAGTGTGATCTGGTTTTCATCTGCTTAATGAGACTCAGGAACTCGTTTGGTGAAAATTGAAGGGGGCGTAATTTTTTTTTTTTTTTTTTTATTCTTCAGGACATTTTTTTAAATCACTTTTTCATGCATTTTAATCCAGATGTGTGTCCAGATATGGCGATTAAAGTGCATTCTGTCATCATTTGAGAAAGTTTGTTTTAATCATTTATAGCATCATGTTATTCTGCACATTTCCCTAATTGCAAAAATATTATATTTCGATTTATTAATGTCACAGACACATATATCATGCCACAGACACATGTAGGTATATCATTTATGATATATTAAAGATGTTATAATCAAGGAAGTGTAGCTTATACAGTTGTTGTGAACTTCTGCCAAACCAAGCCACTGACTTTCACCACACTGCCATCTCTTAACCCACACGTCTGTGTGTGACCTGGACAGTACTACTTTCTCAGTCTAGTAAAGATGCAATCTGATTGGCTGAAAGGGCACACATGTTTTATCAGGCCATTTGAAAAGCAAATACACTGAGCTTCTGAATTCAGCCCAGGACATTGTTTAGCAGCTTAAATGTATATTTTATGGTGAGTCTGCAGTCACTTGTTCCTACGCAAAAACTGCTCAGTGGCCCAAACAATGATGTTCGACCAATATATATATATATATTGTAATTGCAAATTGTACACAACAAGAACAACATCCAACAACATAAGGCACATCGACCATAAATAATATGAATAATCGATATAAATAATAATGTTACTCACGACAATAATAGCAATGAGGAGGGAAAAAACACACAAGGAGCAAGAATCAATAGAAGAAGTACAAAAAATATAGACAAAAGAATCGAAAACGTAAACAATTATTGCTGAAGTCAAACATTAATCACATACATAATATTGTGTGTGTACTGTGTATGGTCTTTTTGTAAATCATATGGAGAGTGGGGTCGAACCACCACTGCATGTACTATAGGTTAAGAAAAAATAGGTGTACCGTTTTATATAGTATATTATATAGTAGGTTATGGTGAATATATATATATGCATTTGTTTGTATTTATATATACATAATAATTATACACAGTAAACACACATATATTATGTAAAACAAAACCTTTATTTTGGATGCGATTATCGTGTTGACTGCACTAATAAAAATACATTAAAAACATTTTGAGATAGAGCAACAAAGAGTTTCAGACTTTTCTATTTAGTTTTTTAAAGTACTTGAAGCTCTACATTTTCACAAATGCAAACACAATATAGGCTATTAAAGGAGGGCGAACATTTTTTTCCCCTTGCATGTATGAGTATGATATTTACCCAGCAAGAAAACAAAGCTCACAACATCTGAAAAAACGAGAATTTAAATCACACATTAAAAAGAGGACATCTTGCAAAACAAATGGGGGAATTGTCTCCATTTTTACTGATAACCAGCGATTAACCTTTGGAGCAACTGGATATGTGAGATAAAAGATAGTACTGAGGCTTCAACATCTCCCAGAGAATAGCACTGGTAATCCACCGTGATAACACAGTTAAACTCTTTATAAATAAGCTTGTTATTACACTTACTATCGAAGAGAGCTACATTACATATTTTTGGGGATTATTCTTAACAAACCAGTATTGCATTGCATACTTTATCATAGCCTTTAATTGTAATTCTAACTCCGTATTTATTACTAAAATCATTATGAGATAAGAAATACACATTTGCATCTTATAAATCATGAATACAAGTAACGCCTTTACTATACAATCACTTCTGAACAAAGACTTTCTGTTAATAACTGCAGCCCTGTTGTTCAAAAGAGTGGAGCTGTGAGGGGAAAAGACAAGTTATGGCTAAATATTATTTCCCTAGAAAGCTGCACTTGTTTATGAAAATGAAAAACCTTCAAAGGAACTCAAAAATAGATCAAGATTACATCTTAGCACAAATTCAAGGCCACCAATGGTTTTGAAAATATGATTAGGAATATGGTACCATACTGAGTGAGGCTCTGCTAAGCACTCTTCAAGCCATTTTACTCTGAATGCACCAAAACAAATTCTAAACAGCAGTACATTGTGAATCCTTCACGTAGAGAAATGCTGTCCTCTTTCGGTCATCACGAGAACTTGTCTTGCTCGTAAGCTGTCAAATGAATTAATGCACGAGTTGTTCAGTTTTTCAGAATGCTTGCATTGTAATGTTGTAATGTTAATATTATTCCCCATATAATCGAGAGATTTCATAACTGTTTTTAATAAAAGAGTTGGAGCTCTCAAGTCTGTTTTGGGCTTATGCAAAGCACCATGTGAAAGGTCCCTGCGCATGCGCAGAGTCTTGGCTGCTTTCTATTGGCGAGCTGCAGCTCGTGTGTTCTGAGTGCTTCTCTGCAGCGGTGTGTGTGTGTGTGTGTGTGGTGGATACGTGGTGCCTGGGCGATACGCCCATGCTTCCAGCACTGAGGAGAGCAGAGGCGAGCAGACCCGAAGGCGGAAGAGGGCTGTCTGGAGGCTGAGTTCATTGCTCAAAGTCCTCTAGGATGAACAGCTGAGGAAAGTGTGTGTGTGTGTGTGTGTTTCTGATTTACAGGAATCAGCTGATCCGGTGAGTCTGTCAGCAACTCACTACTATCTAAAGTAGACTCTAGGTGTTGATCAGAGCATTTGACCATAATATCATTAGATAGTAAATATAGCAATCATGCAGTACCATGGCACTACCATCTGATGCCTTCACTGTATCATGCTACAGCGCTTTTTGAGTGCAGGGTCTGACTAAAAACATATGCCCATGTGTCTGTACTAATTTTACACAACGATTACAAAATTTGTCTAAAACGGGTTTTATTTAAAGGTGCAATGTGTAATATTTACAACGATCTATTGACAGAAATGCAATATAATATTCATAACTATGTTTTCAGAGGTGTATAAATACCTTACTTAATGAACCGTTATGTTTTTATTACCTTAGATTGAGCAGTTTCTATCTACATGCACCGCGGGTCCCTTACATGGGAGCCGCCGCCATGTTTCTACAGTAGCCCTGAACGGACAAACTGCTCTACAGAGCGCGTTTCGTCACTTTGTTGACACAATGATGAACAAGTACATTAACATTCGCAATAACACCGATTTGTTGAATTATTAAAGGGGTCATAAGATGCTTTTTTAAAGATCATTATTTTGTGTATTTGGTGTAACAGAATATGTTGACATGCTTTAATGTTCAAAAAACACATTATTGTTCAAATACTGTACATTATTGTAGGTCCTCTATGCCCCGCCTCTCTCAAACGCTTCGTTTTCTACAAAGTCCCTCCTTCCGACAAGCGCAGTCTGCTCTGATTGGCCAGCTGACCCAGTGCATTGTGATTGGCCGAACACCGCAAGCACTCGTCGGAAATGTAACGCCCCTTACCATAATCGCGAGCTTCATCTTTCAAAATAAATGTAAAGACAGTAAAAAATGTCATTAGTTTTACCATCAGTTCAAGCCCGAAAGGGGAACAGAGTCGCGTGACAGACACAGTGATTAAGCTGGTATGTGTTTGCAGTACACAGCCACGGTTAAGACAGCTGACTCCACCTGTGCTGCTCTGCATCTCTCTCTCTCTCTCTCCCTCTCTCTCTCTCTCACACCACACACATGTGCAAAACTCTGCATTTGAACAGTCAATAGCAATTACTTAAACTAATAACAAAACAGTAGCTGATCAGAAGCGCCAGATTGTCATAGCAAAATCAGAATTACCTCCTCTCCTAGGTTCACGAAACGGTCGTCCATAAAATGCATTGCTGTTCTGTTGTAAGTGATCTTAAAGATTCCTAAATGCATCTACTTCCTGAAGGCCAAATAAAGTGCTTTTGCTTTCGGCTAGAAACACACATTGTCTCCCTGACATGCTGCTTCAACACCTAACTGCGGTTACTGAAACCACGCCTTCCTTCCTTGCGTGCACATTTGGGCACATTATGCTAATATTTCCACATAGTGACGTAGACATGTGGGGCTTGTTAGAACGAGCCGTTTTAAGGGGGCGTGGCAGAGTCTTAACTTTGATAAGAATATCTCTTTGGTTTTGAGACTAAGTCTTTGCAACTTCAGGGATCTTATCTATGCACAATCAGCTTGTAACACTCCAAAGAGAAAGGAAAACTTGAAATCGCATCATATGACCCCTTTAATGGGGTGAGTTGGGGGACTGATCCGTGGTTGCAATGCAACTCACCATAGATGCCGGCTAAAATTTACAACACTGCACCTTTAATGAAAATTTGCCTTATTCAACTATGTATTATAAGCTTTTTTTTTAAGTACCGTATTGGCCCGATTATAAGACGACCCTGATTATAAGACGACCACCCTTTTTCCAGATGTACCTTTTGGAAAAGGCTTTTTAAAAACCAAATCTTGTTGTTTTTTTTTCTCAGTAAAACACATTTTGTCTTCAATTATTTTGCATATTTTTCCTATTTTAATTTTGTTTTGAAAGTATGGTAAAAACCGGTAAACTGTACCAACAATCACATTTAAAAAATATACACTTTTTGATATACCATTAAAAAATATCTGAATTAGGATATTTAGGCTATCCGTCTAATAGTAGCCTACCAAAATCTTATTAACAGTAGAAGTTAAATCTTACTGTAGTCTTCAAATCTGGGTACTGTCTAACGTTTTACGTAAGGGATCTTTGATCCCTCAGCTAACGTGACGTCCTGACTCATTTAGGCTGTAAGGTTTTCTTTTTCTTTTGTTTTTACTCTCGATCTTTACATCACGCATTACATTACGTATTTCATGGTGCACTCGTTTTATGCGTATTTGGCGCTACATATTGTTGTGGTGTATTATTGACATGTCAAAGTCTATACCCTGAATATAAGACGACCGCGTTTTTTTCAGATGTATTTCCAAGAAAAAAACATCGTCTTATATTTGGGACAATACAGTATATATTCTTATTATTTATAAGCTCATTCTGGGGCCTGAAATGGAGGAATTTTGGCCAATACTGCTAATTAAACAATATTTTGCTGAATGTGTTTTTGTGCTGGCACCTTGGCTGGTTTAGGTCTGTCATGGATAAATAAAGATGACAATAAAACCACCAGTAGGTGGCAGCAAGTCCCCATGTTTTAAAGGGGTGGTTCATTGCGATTCCACTTTTTTAACGTTAGTTAGTGTGGGTGTACCTGTGGTTAACATATATTGAAAAACCTTGAAAATATTATTACAGTTTCTATATTTAATATCATGAAAGTACCCTACACTTAAAAAAACTGTTGTTTTTTTAGGTTGCATGGTAATTAAACAGTAAATGCATTGATGCAAGCACCTAAAGCTTAAAATTATGTTTTTATATTAGTCATATTGCTGTTGAAGAGGTACCCTTCAGTCCTAGCGATTTTAAAGGTCACCTGATCAATTCAGCAAATATACATTTTATTTTCTCAACAAACAGCTCTTTTAGTTGCATTGATTTTTATTAAAGAAAATGCAACAAAACCTTTTCACCCCATGGTTAAGTAAGGAATAATTGACCACTGAATTGTCATAAATTAATGCACACCTGAGGTGATAATGCGCCCACAACACAAAGCAAAATGTGCAGACTTCGGGTGTGCATTAATTTTCTGAAGTGGTCCTGCATTCATTTTTAGTCATCAGTCTGAACACAGTTGTTTTGTTTATAGCACTAATATCACATGTACTGATGGTTATTTCAGGACATGTGCAGAACTACTTCCTTGCGCCACTGATTAAGCATCCTGTGTCGGACTCACATTTTAACTGCCACATACATGACCACATATTTTTACTGTATTTCAATTCAGTTTCACGTTTGTCAGCGAATCAGAATAATAATCAGAACCAGAAGTGTTAATTTATTATTGTTTATTTACTATTATATTAGTTATCATATTTTTAAAAAATATTATTAATTAGCATTTATTTTTATATTTTTGGCTTAAATTTTAGTTTAAATTTGGGTAATTTTGTGTTTTATTAATTAGTTTTTTTTATATTTCCATTTAGCTTTAATTTATTTTTATTAAAGTTTTAGTAATTTAGCTTGAACTTAAATTTATTTATTTCAGTCGTTTCCAAGCAACCTTTTTAATGTTCAACATTCATTTTTTTCATTTAATATTTTGTTTTATTCATTCTTAATTCAATTAATGAACCAATTGTTTAATGATTTAGTTTTAGCTAACAATAACAACACTGGCAAGAATTCCATCATAATGATTATACAAATATAATTCAAACATGAAAGGTTTTATGACTTAAAGTCATTCTTTTTGTCGCAGGGTCATGTTGAAACTATCTTTGACTGCAAATTCAAGCCAGATGATCCAAACCTTCTAGCTACAGCTTCATTTGATGGGACGATAAAAGTCTGGGATATAAACACATTAACTGCTGTGTACACATCTCCGGGCAATGAGGGGGTGGTTTATTCTCTGTCATGGGCCCCTGGTAAGAATGATACACAATATTAGAACAGACCATGTTATCACTGAAGTTTTAGACAGGTTTTGTTTTTTGTGGCTATTTAGTAAACTTATTTCTTCATTTCTGTTTTTCACTGTAACCCGAAGGAGATTTGAACTGCATAGCAGGAGCCACATCAAGGAATGGCGCCTTCATTTGGGATGTGAAAAAGGGGAAAATGATCACAAGATTTAATGAGGCAAGCACTGAACTTTTTTATTGATTTTGATTTATCCAGAATTCTCACAGTTACTAATTATTCAAAATGGATAACTCTAAATTAGATTTTATTTAAATTTCTATTGTTGTTTTAATTTTGATTGCACAATCTTCAGAGTTAGCATGGGTCTTTATTTTGACTGCAATTGTGTTGCAGCATGGGAAGAATGGTATTTTCTGTGTTGCTTGGAGCCATAAAGATTCCAAAAGAATAGCCACGTGCAGTGGAGATGGATTTTGGTGAGTCTGTTTACCTTTTGAATAACATTCTCTCAAGTTTCCACTTAGTCCATAAATGCTATGAAGTCATATTATCCTCACTGACATGACATTCTGACTTTTTTTTTAAATTGATTTCAGCATAATTCGAACCCTTGATGGCAAAGTGTTGCACAAATATAAACATCCAGCAGCAGTGTTTGGCTGTGACTGGAGTCAAAATAACAAGTATGTGTATTAATCAAATACATACACAGATGTCAGAACTTTTTACCAGTATTATTTTCTCTTGTTATCACAATTATAATACACTGTGTGTCTGTCTCTCTCTCTCACTCTCTCTCTTGGCACTCACACAGAGATATGATTGCCACTGGCTGTGAAGACAAGAATGTTCGAGTCTATTACTTGGCCACCAGTTCAGATCAGCCACTAAAAGTCTTTACAGGTCACACGGCCAAAGTATTCCATGTGCGTTGGTCACCTCTCAGAGAGGGCATACTGTGCAGCGGCTCAGATGATGGGTAATAATTCCATCAAAATCTTCATTTACACTCT